>JAPKIE010000043.1:0-48782 GCA_026725045.1 Vanrija sp. TS_01
CCCCCCCCCCCCCCCCCCCCCCCCCCCCCCCCCCCCCCCCGCCCCCCCCCCCCCCGCCCCCCCCCCCCCCCCCCCCCCCGGGGGGGCCGAGGGCCAACTGCAAGGCCACCACATCGCCTCGTTGCGCCTGCAGCATGCCGATGAGCTTTCAGCAGAATACAGCCATCCGGGGCCACGAGGCACTTGTCTCGCCTGCACTTGCAGCTGACCGCGCACAGAAACGTCGATACATTCCTCCAGGCCATCGACGCAGGCCGCAAGGCGTTTGGCAAGACGCCAAATGTGCTTGTCAACGCTGCCGGCGTGCCATCGGGCGGCAAGTCGCTGCACGAGTTCGAGGACAGCGAGTGGGAGAAGGTTTTCGCCGTCAACTACTGGGCGCCGCTGCGAGGTGGGTGGAGCCGCGGACGTGCTGACAGCAGGCATGCGCGAGTTCATCAAGGTGCTGCTGGCCGAGCAGGCGCCGGGGGCGATCGTCAACATCTCGAGTGTGCGTGTCGCCTCCAGCTACAGGGTGGGTGCTGACGACTGCAGATGCTGGGCCACCGCGCGCTGGCCGAGACCGGGCCGTACTGCGTGTCCAAGGCCGCGCTGAGCCACCTCACAAAGGTCACGGCGCAGGAGTACGGCAAGCACAACATCCGAGCAAACGCGCTCGCGCCGGGCATCATCGAGACGCGTGCGTGCTGCGCCAAAGACCAGGCTGATGCCAGCTATGACCCGCGACGAACACACACACAACGCACTCGACAAGTTCGTCCCCTACACGGCCGTCAAGCGGTGGGGGCTGCCGCAGGAGGTGGGCCAGGCCGCCGTGTTCCTCGCTGTTGGTTGCTTGCCTTGCCAGTGACGTTCGCCTCTGACGCCGCGCAGTCGGACGACGCATCGTACATAACCGGCCAGATCCTCTTTGTCGATGGAGGCATCAACTGATGCGAGCGAGCTCGGAGCTCGGCGTGACGTGGGCGCGGTGACGTGGGGTCGTAGGATGTGGTAGTTTTAATCCAGTGGGGCAGTGGAAGTCGGCATGCCGAGCGGCGGCGTTGTACAACCATAGTCGCTCTCTCTATCATCGCCGTCGGCCTATGCATGGACCGTTTGTACCCCTTCAGGTTGCGGGTTGATGACACCGTCGTGATAGCGTACACTCCGGCTCTTGGGCTTGGCAGTGCCCCTTGTCAGCGCCCACAAACCCCGCATCGGCCTGAAGTTGCCGACGGCGCGTCTACTATAAGGGACAGGCGCTCGTCTTGGGGGGCCCACACTCCTCCAGACCCCCACAATGACCCCCCGTCTCAAGGACAAGATCGCGATCGTGACGGGCGCCACGTCGGGCATGTGAGCCTCGCCCGCCGCAGCACCGCTGACAGCAGCGGCAAGGCGACCGTTGAGCTCTTCGCGCAGGAGGGCGCGCGCGTCGTCGCGCTCGACCTCAATGCGCCTGCCGAGCCACTCCCAGAGGGTGTGCACTTCATCCAGGGCTCGGTAGCGTGCGTCATGTGTCGTCTGACAGCGCTGATGCCAGCGACACGGCGCTGTGGAAGCAGGCGATCGGCGACGCCCAGAGCCGCTGGGGTACGCCCGATGTGCTCGTCAACGCGGCGGGCGTGTCGACCGGCGCGCTGCTCCACGAGCTCGAGGACGACGACTTCGACTTTGTCTTCGGCATCAACTTCCGCGCGCCGATGAAGGGCATGCAGGCCGTCATCCGCGCTCTGCTGGCCGAGGGCAAGCCCGGCGCCATCGTCAACATCTCGAGTGTGCGTGGGCGGGCGGGGGAGGGGCAAGGCCAGGCTGACGTCGGCAGGTGCTCGGGCACATCGCGCTACCCAGCAAGACGGCGTACGGCGTGTCCAAGGGCGCGCTGTCGCACCTCACGGCCATCGCGGCCAAGGAGTACGGCGAGAAAGGCATCCGCATCAACGCTGTGGCGCCCGCCATGGTCCGCACCGGTGAGCGCGCGGGCGAGGCGGGGCACTGACATGCAGGCATGACTTCGGACGCCGAAGTTACAGCGCGCCTCGACTCGCTGGTCAACCGCACGTCGCTCAAGCGCTGGGGCGAGCCGCGCGAGATTGCCCAGACGATTCTCTTCCTCGCGGTGAGTGGGCCACGGGCGCGCTCGCTGACGGCAGTCGGACGACGCGAGCCTCGTAACCGGCACGGTGCTCATGGCGGACGCGGGGTACACTACGTAGGGAGCGGCTTGGTATGCGTGGTGATGTTGGGAAAGAAGAAGTCTATGACAGGGGACCGCGGGGCGCCGGGGTGGCTAGGGGGAGGGCGTCGTCGGGACACTCACAACTGAGGGAGGGGGATGAAGGCGAAGGCGAGGGCCAACGGGCAGTGGCGGCGTGACCGATGCCCTGCTTCGCGAGCATGTATGTAATGCGCGCCCATGACACGTCGAGAAGCATGTCACTTGCAGCGATGATGATAGAAGATGAAGAATGGCTGTCATGGCTGCGATTCGCGATCCGCGCTGGCGGCCAAGGAGCAGCCGCGCCGGCGCCATCGGAACCCCATTTAACCGGGTGAACAACGTCACTTCCGAACGACAACCCCATCAACAACACTCATCACTCACTCACCATGGCGGCGGCACGACTGGCAGGCAAGATCGCGGTGGTGCGTGCGTACGCTGGCAGCAGCGCTGACTACAGATCACGGGCAGCAGCAGTGGCATGTACGTCCTGCGCCTGCGTGCGCCAAGCTCACCCGCAGCGGCCGCGCGACGGTCGACGCGTTCGTCAAGCACGGCGCCAAGGTCGTCGCGGTGGACGTCAACGAGCCCACCGGGCCGGGGGTCGCACCGTTCCCAAAGAACAACGTCGAGTTTCTGCGCGGCAGCGTGACGTGCGTGGCGGCGTGATGCTCCGCCTGGCGTCGGCGCTGACAGGCATCGCAGCCAGGAGGATATCTGGCGCCGCGCCTTCTCGACCGCCAAGGCAAACTACGGGTCCAACCCCAACGTGCTGATCAACGCCGCGGGCGTGCTCCCGACCGGCAGCATCCTCGACCTCTCGGACGAGGACCTGGACCGCGTGCTGGCCGTCAACCTCAAGGCGCCGCTGCACGGTGCGTGCGTCTGGGGCTGGGAGTAAGCTCACGCCCGCAGGCATGCAGAAGTTCATCCGCACGCTGCTCGACGAGAAGCGGACCGGCGCGATCGTCAACGTCACGAGTGTAGGCTGCTGCTGACGGCGTGCGCTGACGCCAGATCGCCGGCGAGCGCGTCTTCCCCCACACGCCAGCGTACGACGTGTCCAAGGCGGCGCTGTCGCACCTCACGCGCGCGACCGCCGCCGAGGTGGGCGACAAGGGTATCCGTGTCAATGCTGTCGCGCCCGGCGTAACGCGCACAGGTGGGCCTCGGGCGCGGGTGGGTCGACATCTCACACCTCAGGAATGACGCGTGACTCGCTCAACGCCGAGGCGCTCGCCCGGCTCGCGCCGCACACGGCGCTCAAGCGCGTCGGCGAGCCCGACGAGATCGCCAATGCGATCGTGTACCTCGCTGTGGGTGGGACTTTGTGGGACAAGCTGACGCAGCGTAGTCGGACGAGGCGTCGTACGTTACCGGGCATGTGCTTGTCAACGACGGCGGGTACATTATTCAGTAGGATGAGCAATGCATGCATGGTCGGCTCGCGGAGGGGGAACACGAGCGAGCGAAGTAAGCTGAAGGGGATCCAAGGCTTGACATCACTAACCTGCGCTGAAGGCCCAGTCTCAGCTCAGACTTGGAACGTTCTGCTCAAGTCCAAATGAATTGAGCCGTCAACAACTTCTTCGCTAGTATATCGGTTAGTATAACCGCCTCTCATCGAGAGATTTCAACGCGGTAGAGCAGGGTTCGACTCCCTGGCGGAGAATATTCTTTTGGCCACCCATCTAGGAGCTTGATTGTTTTGCACTCTCCATTGTTTGTTTGTCTGTGGATCGCCGCCACGCTTCATCAGCGCAACAGCGTCTCGACTCGCCCAGCAACCTTACTAGCTGACATACTCTCCGTGCCTGCCTCGCCGAGCGGGCACTGTCCCCAGTGCGCTAGTGGGTGCATACTGAGCGCAGCATTGGTCCTCCTCAGGGGTCGCTCCCACTCCGCGAGGAACAAGCACCACACAGGAGGGGTACAGGGCTGCCTCTGACTCCGACGGCGTTGATGATGGCTGTGGGCTACATCTTCCGCAGAGTCCGGTGAGCACTCAGTTTCATCCGCTGGCCGCCGTCTCCGTGTGCTCTTCCCGGCCCCTGTGTTCCGCTGGTCCGTTATGTTCCTCGAAAGCAGTGCTCCCCGGCATGGTTCCTTGTTGGCCTCCCAAGCAAGTAGCAGGACATGAAGGTGACCGCCTGACTCGGAGATTGCAACCTCACCATCTTGTCATTCACTAACTACCCACTAACGATACCATGCTCACGCGTCTCGCCGTCGCGCTGCTCGTCAGCGCGCTCGCGGCGAGCGGTACGCCCTCGTACCCGTCGACAGAGGCCCAGCCGACGTCAGGCAGCGACTACCCCACGCCCCTCTTCGTCTTCAACCACTCCTTTCCGATACACAGCCCGCAGGTGCGGTGGGGGCAGATGCAGCCGACCTTCACGGAAAACCACACGTGGGTCGACGTCGAGGAGGTGTTTGCCGCGCACGCTGGCAGCGGCAGCGCCGAGCCGATGCGGGACCCCGTCGTCGAGCTCCAGACGGTGGCGAGCGCAGCGTACCTGTTCGGCAGGCAGCAGGTTTCTCGCGTGTCCAACCCGGGCGTGCCGGCGGGTTTCATCGTGCCCGAGGCCGACGGCACGACGACCAACAACACGCGCGTCGACCTCAACGGCCCGGTGCTCGCCCAGTGGAAATGGGACTACTTCGGCTCCGTGCGCAACACTTTCAGTGGCGGCAAGGCGGGCCTGCTCAACGTCACGCACTTCGTCGCGACGATGGGGCTCATGACCGACGACTCGGTGTAAGTGTGTGCCGTGCCGGGAGCGCTAACGCTGCAACAGCAAGACGCTCGACGATGTGCCGGCCATGACGCGGCGGTTTGTGGAGGACAACGCCATGAACCCCGACCTCCCCGTCCAGGTATCGCAAGGGAACACGAGCGTCGTTGGGTATGGCTCCGGGGATAACCACTCGCTACCACACGTCATGCTCTCCCCCGGCTGCAAGTTCCACATCCCGCTGCCACACAACTCGACATTTGTGATTCTCAGCGGGTACACCGGCCCCGATTCCCCCGAGGCGCTCCGGCTCGAGTTTGACCGCCCCGCGCTCGGGTTCCCGTACTGGAATGACTCGCGCAAGGCGCGCTGGTACAACACGACACGGCCGTTTGTCTCGACCGTTGAGCTACTCTCGTGGCCGCTCGACCCACGGCTCGCGTACGAGCTGACTGTCCTGGTCGGCGAATACCAGGGCCAGTCCCTGCGGCTTACGAGCCTCACCACATGGGGCGTGTCAAAGTGAGTGGCGGTTGAGTTCGGGCCGCGCTGACGGCAGAGACGGCAAAAACAGCCTTCGCCCTCCGGATGGAGGCGCGGAGAGCGGAGGCGGGGAAAATGGAGGCGCGACTGGCGGTGAGCATGCGGGAGCTGGCAGCAGCAAATCCAATGCCGGGCCGATCGCTGGCGGGGTGGTGAGTCATGTCGTACGGGCTGGACTGACTACAGATCGGCGGAGTCGCGTTAGTAGCCTCCATCGCGTTTCTCGTGTGGTGGCTGCTTCGGCGAAGAAGAAGAAGGGCAGAGGGACGACACGGCTCGTCTCGCCGCGTCGATCTTGTCGAGCTGCCAAGCAAGCCGAACAGCGTTGACCTGGCCGACATGGCCGGACTTCCCACCGTCACGCCATTCACCAGCGCGCCGTGGCGCGCCTCGCGGAATGGCAAGGCGCCGCCAGACGTGCCCGAGACGGCTGCCTCGACGACGTCGTCGAGCGGTACGATGCCGCCCGTGTCGACAAAGTCGCGCTTCGGACTCACACTGCGCACCGAGGACATTGCGCGCCCCGCCGACCTGCTTTCCGCCACGTCGGCCGTCTCGTCGCTGCCCAGGTCGGAGGTCCCGCACTCGCAGTTCGGGGACGACGACGAGCCCGAGGTCGACGCTGGCACGCTGTCGGCCCGCCCGCCGCCGAGCTACAACCCGAGCTGGAGCGGCTCGGGCTCGACGCCGACGGACACCACCGGCAGCTACACGGGGAACACATCGGCGTACGAGAGCTTCAAGCTTGCCGTCCTGCTTGAGCAGCAGGAGGACGAGCGCACGGGCAGCGGCCACGCCGAAAGGGATGATAGATGACGCGCTGATTGCATGGATGTCTTGTTGTTCCGCCGGGTGCTGCTGCTTATTTTGAGATCCCGCCAAGCTGTTCTTTCGGGCGATGACAACAACACGGCTGCACACGCGCCGCTCGTCCTTGAATTGAGTCCTGTGTAGCATCAGAATGGTGGCAGGGCGTGCCGACTTGGCACGGGCGCCTCTTTACCCTTTTAGACAAGGGCAATTGAGTGGCGCCTGGGGTCGTCAGCCTTGAGTCAAGAAGTGCGATCCACAATCTGAGGTCACCTGGTCTGTGCTCGTCGGCCGTGCGACTGCAATGTAAACTCTGTTTATCCACTGACTGTGTTGCCCTGAGGACTAAACTGGACGCGTCCTGAGAGGAGGACTGTTTGTGGCCTCTTTTCTTCCCTGGCCGGTGGTGAATGTAGAGAGTAAAGGAGCAGTGTGAGATGGTATGAGGTCTTGCTTGGGCTTGGGTGCGCGTTAGCCCATTCTGGTGCTGGCGACGATGAGGCGATGAGTCGGCTGGCAGCGATCGCCGTGAGCCCTTGGGCTGCTATTGTTGAGCAGTGCGACGCCAGCGACAGGGGCGACGAGCTCCATGGTTGTTGTTGTTATTGCCCACACTGCATGGTGGCGCGCGTCCAAGGTCCAAGGGTGTCAGCCTCCATGTTAGCATGCCGACGGGGGTGGGGATTGGGGGTTGGCACGGCGAGAGAGGGAGGAGGGACACAGGAAGCAGGATGCGCAGGACGCGAACGCCAGTGGCGTCCTCGCACGGCGATTGTTTGTTGCTGTGAGACACTGATGGGCGAAAGCGGACAAGCCAGTGCATCCATCGTTGCCAGCGAGCATCGCGTCGCGGCCACGACGTGTCGTGCACGTCAATCACCTCTTGATCACTGTCACCACCTCGTCTGTCGCCATCGTCGTCGTCGTCGGGTGCACTCTGTGCAGCAAGGTTAGCACCCACGTCCCCGTCGCCCTCTCGCCCGCACCCCTCACCGGACCACCTCTCAGCCCACCCCCCTCGCGTCTCACAAGGTTAACGCGCGCGCGCACCCAGCAGCCTCTCGCAGCAGTGCCTCGCTGTGCACCTCGACGTCACCCACAAGGCGACGAGAGTGTGCATACTCCTCGCGCCTCGCGCCGAAGCAAGCTGGTGGCGAGCTCAAGCTCCAAGCTACCGGCAGGCAATAGCAACGGGCTGAGACAAGCTCAAAGCTGCACCTAGAAGAGCAAGCGTTGCATCTCGCGAGCCACCTCCCCAAGCAGGTGCAAGCACGAGCAGCTGTTGTCTGCTCATCGCCACTGCGCTCGAAGCTATCACTCAACCGACGCGTGCAGAGACCGCTTTGACGAGTGATCGCCTACTGATTTCCACCTTCCCTCCACCAAGCGAACGCGCGCTCCGCCCACATTTCCGACGCGCCGCCCGCAGCCGCAATGTCGTCGACAGTGTACCCCTCGTACCCCGCCCGCGCCCAGCCGGTGCGCACCACCTCTTCGTCGACGACCTCGACAGCGTACTCGGGCACTTACGCGTCGTCGCGCTCAAGCTCCACCACGCTGCCATCGACTGTGCCTTCGAGCCGGACGTCGCCGAAGCGTGCACCGCCCATGGCCCTGCCGCCCAGGAAGAGCAGTGCAACTTCGTTCGCGGCTGCCGGCCTCGCTTCGGCTTCTATGCGCAGCGCGTCCAGCAACAACGGCCCCGACGACCTTGACAGGTGGGGCTACATCTACTCTTTGCGTGTAGCGTGAGTCTTGTGACGGCCTTGTTTGCGTATCCCTCGTCATAGCTTTTCGATTGCAACGGCGCGCGGCCGCGGTTGAAGCCTGCGGCTGGAACGACGTCGTCGACGACAACAACCACAACAACGCAGTCCCCCAAAATCTACCGCGCACTCCCATCTCTCGCAATCACATGAGCCCAAATGTGCTGACCCCACGCTTCAGCATCCTGAAGGACAGGTTGGCATCGCACCCTCCGTCTGCTCACATCTCGCCGTCGCCACAGTCTCCAGATCACCGACTCAGCAGCGCGCCTGCAGGCTCCCGCATGACATTGAACTCTGTCCGCACGGCGGGCTCGTACGGCGATGACCACACCATCACGGGCAAGGATTTGGCAGCGGCGCTGCTCAAGAAGAAGGGCAAGTCAGGTCTATCGAAGAGACTGGGCAGGAAGGACTTGGACCTCAAGTTGCCCAAAGAGTTCCTCCTCGAGTTCTGGGGGACGCTCGCCGCAGAGCCCGGCGATACTGGATGGATCCAGGCAGTCCGCGGATTCCTCGCTTGCGTCAAGAAGCTTGGATACAAGACGAGCGCAGGTGCAAATATGCGCGAGGTAGGCACGTTCCTCGACAGTACGTGGTGGCAACGTTGTTCCCAAGTACCAAGCTGACAACCGCAAGCATTCTCGACGTGCCTCCCACCACCAGGCCCGCAGTCCGCCTCTGTTGCCTCGCACCAGCTGCACCTCCTCACGCTTCTCTACAACTCACTCCCGACGTCTAGCTACTTTAGGGGCAACATCTCGGAGAAGGAACGTGACCAACTCTTCCGGCTTCGGTCAGAGATCCAGAACTACATTCATGACATTGAACCCGCCGAGGCCTCCGGGGCCTGCACCCCGAACCCCATGAAGAATGGCTTGAATGCGAAAGCCAACGGGTTGGGCTTGGGCACGCCAGGACTGGCGACCCCAGGCGACACCTCGGCTTCAGTCAAGCGCAAGCCAAGCCCTCCGTGGCCAGGAGGCGGCACGCCTGCCGCCGGCATCACGCCAGCCGGTGGGACGCCCGCTACCCAAACGGGTTCGATGGTGGACACTGTCGGCTCAGTCTGGGGTATTCACCGTGATGTGCTGGAGCGAGATGTGAGCGAGGCCAAGCGCGACGGCGAGGTCGAGAAGGTATGTGGACACGGACGAGCGTCGCGCTGACATCAGCTCTACATGACCGACCTCAAGGCCCGCCTCACTGCGCTCTCGCAAATGCCTCACCTCACGCCGGCACAGAAGGCGAGACACATCTCGCTGTCGTCCAACTTGACTGGTCTTCTGGCCTCATTCCCAGAGCTTGCGGCACCTACGTCTCCTGAGGCAATGGGGGCCAAGGAGGAGCCTGACAATTACTTTGCTCCTCCGCGCAAGAATGCCGTGTTTGCCCGCATGTCTCAGCGAGCGTCAGAGCTCGAGAGCCCCAAGTCCGACGAGCTCGTCGTCTCCTGTATGGAGGTGTGGGACGTTGACAACCCCGCCGACAAGGAGCGCGAGGTCGAGCACCTCATGCAGCTCTGGACACAGGCCCTTGATACGCCGGCCGAGATCGAGCGCGGCCAGGCTCTGATTTCCGCTGTTGCCGACTATTGCGACGCTGTTCCGACCGACCCCCTCACTGGCGTGCTGGCCCGACTCCACTCGATCCTAATCACAGAGCTTTCCTCGGCACTCGGGGGCATCTTCCCGACCACATCGAAGCCGCCTCCGGCGCCCCTCCCCTCGATTCTTCCCCTCCTCGCGTCCGCTCCGGAGCACTTCATCCGCTCCCCCAAGTCGCATGAGGCCCTGGAGAATGCCAGCAACGAGCTCATTGGCGCTGCGGTTGGCGAGTACGTCGCTGCGGCGTCGGAAATGATGGGTGGTGTCCATTCGGCCCAGGTCGGACAGCGTACCGGTGAGAGCGGCAAGGATGCCGTCGTCGAGGGTTTCGAGCGCGTCGCGCTGTGGATCGAGAAGGAGATCAAGAATGTGCTCAAGGTCTGGGGCAAGGGCCTCGATCCGTACTTCAACCCTGCCGGTCTCATTCTCAGCAAGCAACTCCCCTTGTTCCTGTGTGAGCTGCAGGTACTCGAGACTGCTGGAGGGGCGGCCTCGGACGTGTTCGTCTTGTATGAGGTCACGGATCGTCTGCTGCGTCTCTGGGATGACCTCTGCCCTGGGTGAGTTGTCCGTCCAGCGCCCCAACTGACACGGCAGTGGCGATCATGGCTTCCACATCGACCAGTTCTTCGAACCACATGTCAAGACGTGGCTTCGTGAGACTGAGGTTAACGAGACACACCTGTGGGTCTCGCGTGCCGTCGGCATGGACCAATGGATCCCGGAGGGCAAAGAACGCTACTCTCAGAGCGTCACCGACTTGTTCGAACTCATTCGCGCCTCGTCAGATGTGGTCCTAAACGGCCTGCCTCTAAGTGACTACAAACGTGCCGTGTACCTCATCGACTTGTCCAAGGTAAGGTGGAGGCGTCATACGTCACTGACCCTCCAGACTGCTGGTGCTGCCCTTACCGAGTATGCGGATGCTGTAATGGCCCTCTTCACTGCCGAGGTCGTACCACCCAACCCGGATACCATAGAAATCAGCAACCCCCAAAACCAACGGGAACGCAAGACTAGTGCATGGCTTGCCAAGGGACGGCATGCGGTTCAAAAGCTTGACCGGCAGATTGACCGTGGCCTGGACCGCAAGAGGGCCGAGGCGTACATCATTCCAGGCTCGGTGGGTGTCATGTGGCACTTTGAACCCTGAAACACACTGACACCACTCAGGCTTGCGTCAAGCTCACCGACATGAGGGCGGCTCGCTCCCGGCTCGAGGATCTTGCAATCACTATGGAGGCGGACAAGACCGCACGCATAGTCAAGGAGAAGGGGCTGCAGGGTGCCCACGCTCCGGCTACGCGCCACCGGTTTGTTATCAACGTCATTCGCGGCCAGAACCTCCTCAATAAGTCGTCTACGAAGGCTGCAGACGCGTTCGTTGTGGTCGTTGACAAGGATACCGGGGAGCGCCTTTTCAAGTCACGTACGGTGCTCGAGATGGAGAACCCGAAGTGGGAGCAGAGCTTTGAAATTTCGATCGGCGCTCGGAAGTACCTCGAGCTTGTGGCCTACGACCGCTCGTTTGTCGGCCGACACGATCCCATTGGCAGCCGAGTGTTCAAGCTCGACCCGCAGGTGTTTGCCGACATCCCAGAGCGAGATGTCGTCGTGCCACTATCGCCCCGTGGCGTGGTGCGCCTGCGCATCAGCATGGACGCCGGCGAGCGGCACGATGTCAACTACCACCTGTCGGCGGCCGCACGTGCCCTCGATCGCACAGCCGCCGACATGAGGCACGAGATTGTGGAACGTATGAGCCGTTACCTTTCCGAGCATTTGTCCACCAGCACTCTCAGGACTGTCACTGCGCCTTTGAGGGACCGGAGGGGCCGCAAGTATTCGCTCGACGAGAGCGAGATTACCCAGTCTCTCGCGCCAGTCTACGACTACCTCGACGAGAACTTCGCAGTCTTCACGGCCAACTTTACAAAGGAGACTCGGCTTCATGTCATGTTGGAGGTCTGGCGGCGGGTCATTGACATTCTCATCGGGTTGGTCATTCCCCCGCTTGCGGCGAAGGAGTCGACTCGGGCGCCGCTTGCGCCCAACGAGGTGGACATTGTCTTCAAGTGGCTGCACGAGCTCAAGGCGTTCTTCAACGCATCAGAAGGCGGCGTCGAGCACGGCATCCCGCTTGCGCAGCTCCAGTCCGACTCGTACAAGGATATCATATTGGTCGGGCAGTACCTTGACCTGCCGGCGGCCCAGTTGAAGGAGCGCACCGTCGCAGCCGTCAAGGCGGCGTCGACAATGGTGGGCAGCCCCACGACGGCGATGCGCAACCTCACCCTCGGCACCACGGGCTCGGGGTCGGCATCCAACCGCAGCCGCGTCGACGATGACAACCTGCGCATGGCCGAGGTTCTACTCCGCATCATGCGCATGCGCCCCGACACGGCAGTCTTCATCGAGCAGCAGGTGGCCGCGCTGATCAAGGGACGAGTGGAGCGTCAGGCGGATGTGCTTTAAATGGATACTTGAGGAGAGATACACGAGGGAGAAGGAAGCAGGAAACCATGGGAAGAGAAGCGGCTGCGGCCTTGTAGTTATACGCCTGTGACTTTAATGGACGCTGTGCATCAATGTGGCCGTGCATCGCGTGCATCGCGTGCATCGCGTGCATCGCGCTCATCGCGCTCACCGCGCTGCTATGCTAATCCCTCCCGTTCTTGGACCGATGCCCGCGGTCCCGCTCGTCGCGCTCGCGCTCTCTCCCACGGCGACCCCTATCGCGGTCGCGGTCGCGCTGATCTCTGCCGTAGTCGCGGTCGCGGTCGCGGCGTGCTTCGCGCTCCACGCGCCGATCCTGCGTCCGGGCCGGCGCGAAGGCAATCTCTCGTCGCTGTTGGCCGGACTTTGCGCGGTCGCGGTCGCGGTCCTGGCGCGCGCGCACCGCGTCCGCCATGGCGTTCTGGCGCGCGAGGAGCGCCTTGGGCCCGTATGCCGGTATCTCGGCCGCGATGCCGCGGCGCGTGAGCCACCCGCCGCCGGGGAACGCGGTGGCCGTTTCGTCGAGGTCGACGAACTCGACCTGGGGTGGGTGTGAGCGAGGGCGGACATTCTGCCGCGGACAGGCACAGGCCACGTACCAGCTTGGCATAGATGTGGGGGTTCGCAAAGCTGCTCGACTGCAGGAGGCTGGTGTTGATGTGCTGTCCTTGGCGCTTGAGGCGGAGGAACTGGGCGACCTTGGCCTGTGGCTCGCGTGAGTGACGTCCGGGCGCGCAGAGGGGCAGACGCACGCTCAACGCTTCGCTCGGCTCGCCTGCCGACGGCGGGATGCCCCAGTCTGTCCCGTGCGCGCGCGGCGCCGTCGCGAGGCGGAACGCGTCGGTGTCGCTCAGGCCCGCGAGCTCGGTGCGCGGCGGGGCGGCGGACGGCGCGCGGGACTGGGACTGGGACACGGGCGGCGGGGGTGAGCCGCGGGACGGCGCGCGCGAGTCGGGGCTGGCGCGGGGATGGCTCGAGACGTAGGGCACTGGGGTGAGGGTGAGCTGAGCTGGGCCAACCAAAGAGAACAGCTCACCAGTCTTGCGCGGGCGCTGGGCGGCGATAGAAGACGGCGGCGACAGACGGCGACAGACGGCAGCGACGAGATAGTGATTCCAGGTGGCTCTTCGCGCTGCGCTGTCAACTCACGGATGGGCCCGCGGACGGGGGCGACGGCGAGTCGTCGGCGTAGTGTGCGAGGCCTGGGGTGAGCTTCTTCAGAGGGCGAGGAGCTCACCTTGCATTGGCGTGATGGATGGCGGCGCGCAGAGAGTGTCAACACAAAGTCGAGGACGCAACTCGGCGCCGGTGATAGCTTCCAGTCCTAAAGTCCTAATGGATTAGTCGCGTGATTAGCCCCCGCGCCTAACGCCTAATGCTTCCTTATGCGGCGGTTAGAGCCGCCCGCCGCCAGCCGCTGGCTGCCGCTGCCGCCGCCGCCGCCGCCGCCGAAAAGTGCCTGAACCGACTCCTGACGTGCTTGCTGCAAAGTCGGAATTCGGAGCGCAGCGAGCGCGCGAGCACGAGCACGAGCACAACGACGGCGATAACAACAACTGCGGCTTTGCTGTTGCTCTTCTTGCTTCACGCCCGCTGAACTCACAATGGCCGACGAGTTCCCCCTCCCCATCCCGCCTAGCAAGAACCGCAACGACCTCGCGATCGAGCTCATCTCCGGCTCGGTCGGCGGCGCGGCGCAGGTCATTGTCGGGCAGGTGCGTCGGCTGTGACAAGGGTCTGGATTGTTTAGCTGACGTTCGTAGCCGCTCGACACGCTCAAGACGGTGAGTCGGGACGCCCAGGGGATGTGGTGTTGCTGCTGCCCGCTGACAGCCTGCAGCGCGCCCAAACCGCGCCCAAGGGCCAGTTCAAGAACACGCTCGACATCTTCAAGGTCACTGTCCGGAATGAGGGCTTCCTCGCGCTGTACAAGGGTGGGTAGCGGTGGGACTGCGGGCCGGCTTCAGCATAGCTGTCAGCGCCGGCCTGCACATTCCCGCTCGCGCTCGCGCTCGCTCACACACACCCCAGGCATGGCGTCCCCGCTCATCGGCGTGGCGGCCGTCAACTCGCTCCTCTTCAGCGCGTACGGCGCCGCGCGCCGCCTGGTCAGCCCGTACCCCGACCTGACGGTTGCGCAGACCGCTCTGGCAGGCAGCATGGCCGGCGCGGCGAACGCGATTCTTGCGAGCCCTGTACGTGTTGCGCGGGCCCACAGCCGACGACAGAATCAGCTGGCTAATCCGCGCCCACCCACAGGTCGAGATGTTCAAGATCCGCATGCAGGGCCAGTACGGCGGCGCGGGCGACAAGAAGCTCAACGCCGTCGTGCGCGACATGTGGCGCGAGTACGGGTTCCGCGACGGCATTATGCGCGGGTACTGGGTGAGTACGAGTTGTGCGCACGACGACGCCGAGTGTGCGAAGCGCACACGGCGACGACGCGTGCCGTGCAGCAAGCCAGGGCCCGCCGACTAACCCCCAGATCACATTCGTCCGCGAGATCCCAGCCTACGCCGGCTTCTACACGGGCTACGAGACGACCAAGCGCTTCTGGATCAAGCAGCAGGGCACCAAGGACCTGCCGATCTGGGCTCTGCTGTCGTCCGGCGCCGTCGGCGGCCTGGGCTACTGGCTCGCATGCTACCCGCTCGACATTGCCAAGAGCCGCGTGCAGCTCGCCGACAAGCCGCCCGTCCGCGGCCACTGGCTCTCGGGCGGGTACATCACGCGCGAGATTGCCGCCATTGTGCGCGAGGGCGGAACGTGGGTGTTGCCGTGTTGGCGGGGTATGCTGACAGCCCAGCAAGGCCCTCTTCCGCGGCCTCGGGCCGTCGCTTATCCGTGCCGTGCCCGCTGCGGCGTCGACGTTTGTCGCGTTCGAGCTCACCCGCGGTGCGTTGGCCTGTGGGGCAATGTTGCTGACAGCCAACAGACTACATCCACGAGCACGACCTCCTCTAACCTCCCCCCCTCGCCGGCCACCTCTAGAGTGCACAGTAGAGAATGCATGCCTAATAATGATGATGATGATGATGGCGCCGCTAGAGCGGCCACGATCTGGATCGTCAGCGGATGCTCCAACACCAACGCTACGCCCACTCACACCCTCTGTGACAGGTTCTGGTGCACCGCCTTGACCTGCGTGTACGCCTCGAGGCCGTAAGTGCCGAGCTCGCGCCCGATGCCAGACTGCTTGAACCCGCCAAACGGCACCCCGGCATGGATGTAGTTGTACTGGTTGATCCAGACGGTGCCGGCGTCGAGGTCGCGCGCGACGCGCGTCGCCTGCCGCCCGTCGTTGGTGAACACGGCCGCTGCGAGGCCAAACGCCGTGTCGTTGGCCAGCGCGAGCGCGTGCGCCTCGTCGGTGAACTTGGACACGACGACGACGGGCCCGAAGATCTCCTCCTTGACCACCTTCATGTCTTCCCTGGTGTCGGCCAGAATCGTCGGCTCGACCCAGAACCCGCCGTTCGACTGCGGCCACTTGCCGCCGCCGGTCACGACCCGCGCGCCCTCGTCACGCCCCGACTGGATGTACGCCAGCACCTTGTCCCGCTGGCCCGCGGAGATGAGTGGGCCGAAGGAGGTCGCTTCAGCGGAAGGCTGGCCGATGGCGCACGCCTTGGCGCGCTTCTGCAGCGCCGCGATGTACGCGTCGTAGATGCCTTCTTGCACGTATACCTGGCTGGTCAGTGGGTGGACTGCGTATCGTATTCGACACCCACCCTCGAACTCGCGCAGCAGTCCTGGCCCGAGTTGAACCAAATGCCGACAGCGGTCCAGTCGGCCGCCTCTTCCACGTCCGCACTGTCAAAGACCAGCAGCGGCGACTTGCCGCCGAGTTCCAGCGTGACTTTCTTCAGGTTGGACTCGACTGCAGCGATGGAGATGCGCCTCCCCGTGGCGACAGAGCCGGTGAACGCGACCTGCCGTGTCAGGGCTGAGAAAGCGGAAAGTCACAGCCCACCTTGTCAATGTCCAGATGCCGTGCGATCGCTTCACCGGTCGTCGCTCCGAGCCCAGGGACAGTGTTGAGCACGCCGGGAGGAAGGCCCGCCTCCTTTGCCAGGTCGGACATTGCCAGCGCCGTCAGCGGGGTCAGCTCGGACGGCTTCATGACGACGGTGCAGCCTGCAGCGAGCGCCGGCGCAACCTTCCACGCCCACATGAGCAGCGGGTAGTTCCATGGGATGCTGGTGGGTTAGAGCGGACTTCGTGAACGCCACCCACATCTGACCGCAGACACCAATGGGCTGGTGTAGCGTGTAGCTCAGCTTCTCTCCGCCAAAGCTGTCGATCGTCTGGCCGTGGATCTTGTCAGCCAGGCCGGCGTAGTACCGGAGGCATGCGACAGCGTCGGCCACATCGGTGGTTCTATGGTGTGAGCTGTCGTGTCTGCCTTCCTTCCTTCCTTCCTCACCGAGCCATGCGGATTCCCTTGCCCGAGTTGAGACTGGCGGGTCAGCACCACTCCTCGCTGGGAACCCACCTCTCCAGCGCAGCAATAAAGTCGGCATCGCGCTCAAGGAGGTCGGCCAGCTTGGAGATGACTGATGGGTGAGATGAACCTGAGACGCACACCCACCAGCAGCGCGCTCGGCACCAGAGACCTTCATTCCCCACGTTGAGCGGAACGACGCCCGTGCGGCACGAACAGCGGCGTCGACGTCGGCAGCGCTCGCGTGTGCGACTTTGACCAGGCGCTCTCCTGTCGCCGGATTGACCGTCTCGAAGGTCTCAGCTGCCGTAGGAGCGACCCACTCGTTGTTGCTGCAGTGTGAGCTGAGTACCGCGAAACAAACCGGACAGCTCACATGAAGCAACCTGTGGGCACGGTTATCTCGCCGAGGGAAGGCACGTTGAGCTTTGCATGTGTTGTCGGTGCCGTCGCCGTCGCCAGACCTCGGCGACGCAGTGCCTGTGACAAGGGCAGTCGCCTCGCCCAACGCATTTTGGATGGTGAGATGAGTTGATGAGGAAGAGGAAGCAACAACAAGACTCACTGACTGGTGGGGACCCCACGACCGTCAACGAGCCACACGGATCATCCCTCCGAGCAAGCACGCTAGGCTGCATTTCTGCCTAAACACGACGCTGCCTGCCATCATCCAGCCAGTCATGAGGCTGAGCATCTCCGCCAAACGATAGCCGCCCCACTACCGCCGCCGCGCTGCCCAGAGCTGATATCATGCACGAAGATTGCATGCAGCAAAGCCGTCCGCACTGATGATGCGCTCCTGGCTATCTCCTCTCTAGCCCCCCATATAGGCCCCACAGACATGAGGAAATGCAACGAGAAAATCCCGAAACCTGGTGGGTATCACCAGCAGACTGCTGGATTGATGGCCGGCTGGCTTCAGGCGACGACCCGCTCCCGTCGTCTCGTCCTCGTCCTCGTCATGGCGCCGCCGCCTCTGCCGTCGCCATCATCAGGCCCGTCGATCCCGCCAAGACATTCCACAGTGCCGTCGAGAGCATATGCCAGTGATGAAGATTTGAGCGGGCTGTTGCAGCAGCAGCAGCAGCAGCAGCAACAGCAACAGTCGGCTGGCGTCGGCGTCTTCATCCGTTTGGCCAGCTGGCCGGCACGCCGCCGATGAGGGGCCGATTTTGGACCAACAAGCCGCCGTCATCATATGGCGATTTAAAAACCCTCCTCCCTCTCCTCACCCTTCCCCCGTTACCACTCCCCCCCACCCACACCGCAGCATCCATCGAGCATCCTCACAGAGGCGATCATGCGCCCATAATCACGCACTCCTCGTGCACTTCATCTGCGGCATCGTCGGCACAAACCAGCCCCGACAAGCCGACCCGTCGGCAAACAAGCTCTCCCTCATTCCTCGGCGTCGGCTCGGCGCGCCCTTGGCCTTGTTTCTGCACCATCCAGCCACGCAACTAACACAATGTCGACCATGCTGTCGCGGAAAAGGTCGTCGCGCGCCTGTGATGTGAGTACATGCTGCCGTGGCCTATGCCTGATCAATGTGTGGATTTCCCGGCTGACGTGATGCTCGCAGGGCTGTAAGCTGTGGGTAGTCACGACCCCACCTTCCTTCCCCGGTTCCTACTGACCAACCCGGCACAGTCGGCGTATGAAATGCGAAGACATCACCGTGTCGCCGACGTCTGGTGCGCCAACGTGCAAGCTCTGCCGGGACAACCGCGTCGAGTGCACCTTTGAGACCCCAGTGCGCAAGCGGTAAGTCTACCCCCACTCCGGCGGCTGGACGTTTGCCAGTTTGCGCCAGCCAGCCAGCCAGCCAGCTCCAAGGCAAGCCAGTGACACGCCTCAGCGGCCCAGCGCCGGGCTTCCGACGACGTGCAGGATCACAGTCAAACGACTCGCCAGACGAGTCCAACAAGCCTGGGAACTCTTCGACACCGACGTCCGGCGGACACAACCATCCCCGATCCGACCAGCCGGAGAGCTCCCGGATGGCTGCTAGCCGGGCCACCCCGCCGACGCATCACCCCCGGCCAAAGGCGAATTCGGAGACGGGCCCCGTCATGCGCGTCCGTCTCCTCGGTCTCCCTCCGATCCTCATCGACGAGCTCCTCGCGATCTACTTTACTCATGTTCATGTAAGCTGCGGAAACGCCGAAGGTGACGAGGTCAGCTGACGGAGACAGAATGTGTGGCCGCTCATTTACAAGCCAATGTTCAACCCGCACACGGCGTCGGCGCCGCTGCTCCTTGCCATGCTCGCCATCTCGGCGTGCGTTGCCACCCCGCCCTTGGGTCCAAAGGACGGCGTCGATGCAAACAAGCTCTTCAAAATGGCCGAGACAGCCCTTCCTGCGAACGAATCGCGGCTCGACCTCATACAAGCGCTGCTACTGCTGTCACTCCGCCAAACGGGGTGTGGTGATAAGCGCTCGGCGTTTGCATACGCTGGACGCGCGAGCTGCATGTGTCTCAACCTTGGCCTCAACCTGGCACCAAACAAAAACACCGACAAGTCGGAAGTCGAGCTCCGGTCGAGGGTTTACTGGTCCACCTACCTCCTCGACAAGGTGTCTGCCGAGGAGACGGGGCGGACCTACCTCCTCCCTTACCGCCGATCGTCGATGCCTCTCCCGGCGGTAAGCGAAGTCGACGAGTTTGAGGCGTGGCCGCCGCAGCCACTCTCGTCTGCCCCCCTGCCGCGCTCTGTGCGGCATGTGCTGCCACGACGGGGGCACATCATGTCTTACTTTGTGTGGACGTGCCGACTGGCCATGGTGGTCGAGGACATTCTCGACTTGGACATTGCGGGTCCGCCGATTTCGAACGCTTGGGACGAGCAGTTTGCATCCAAGATGGGTGCGGGGCCGCAAACCGACCTGTTCACGCGCGCCGAACAGATTGCCGAACAACTCGACGAATGGCGAAGGCATATGCCTGCGATTCTGGAAGTCGACCTGTCGCCGAACGTATCTCCTCTGCCACACCACGTCGTTGGCTTGGCGGTGAGTGCGACCTTCGTAATCATGGCTGACACGAGCAGTGGTTCAACACGACCCAGATACTCCTGTACTCGCGGTTCATTCAGCGCCGTAACGCCGGCACACCGCCACAAGGACCGCGACCGCCAGAATCCCTCGTGGCCCGTGCTCATACCATCTGTTCGCAGGCAGCCGAGGCAACGGTCGACTTGCTGGCGCACTTGGACCAGCACAAGCTGCTTGGTCAAGTTAGCGCAGACATCATCCACCTTCTCAGTTTGATTACATTGTTCGAAGGTAGGCCGGGACTTGTTCTTCGAGCACTAAATTTTCCAGCCTATGACGCGACCGACCCAGATGAGGCCTTAGCGCACCGCGCCAAGGTCAACTTTGCCCAGTGTTGCATCTGGCTCCGCGACATTTCCTCGTCGTGGCCATCGGCTTCTGCCCACAAGGTGTTCTTCGAAGGACGTGAGTAAAGCGATGCGCGGGTTTATGGGTCGCAAAGCTTACAGCCGCAGTGATTCAAGGAGGCCTCAAGCTGCTCTCGCACGAGTCGGGTGCTGGGAACGCCACGGCGACACCACAGGACGACGAGCCAGTGGCTGACTCGCCGTCGATTCCGGATGGTCTCCGGGCTATCGGCGGAAGACTGGCCTCTTCCACGGACACTGGGTTGCCGCTTACAACCCCGGCACCGTTCGGCCTGGCAGCCACGATGGCCGGTTCCAGTGGCCCCAGTGCCCTGTTCCAGCTGCCTCAGTTCTACTGGAACCAGTTGTCGACTAGCCAGCTGCCACTAGCTGGTGACGCCAACACGGGGTTCAGCGCGGCTGGTAGTGATGTGACGGGGGGATGGGACTTTGGCACCGGCCGCGCGGGCGAGGGAACGCCGTCCGGTGGTGCCGGTACGGCCGACCTCGAGTTTGCTCCGCCCAGCGTCGATTGGGGCGGGCTGCCGCCCGACAACGGGTTCATCGGCCCCGCGACGGAACAACAGTGGGGTGCCGGTGTTGATCAGGGTGGCGGCGTGGGTGCGGGCTTGATGAACCCGACATACATGGGTGTGGGGCAGACTACCCAGCCTCCGAACCAGGCGGACATTTACCAGCAGCTAATGAGCTACATGGTGGAGGCGGCGAAGGGGAATTAATAGTGCCGCGGCGTGCGCGCGCGCGTGGCGAGTGAGTGTTTGTACCAGTAGTATTGGAGGATACACGGAGAGCGCGGCGAGCTTTGTAGCTGAAGTGAAGCAGGAGGTGAGATGAATTGGTGGTGTGTTTACGTCCGAAGGGCGGAGCCAGAGGACACCAGTGACTGGGCCGCCGCTGGCATTATCACCGCACTGCGAGGACACCGAGCGCGTCTGCTCCGTCCACGAGAAACACAATATCATAACGTCGGGGCGATCCGGAGAGGTAGTACTGCGTTCAACGTCGTCCCGGCGCGGCCCGCGGCATGACGAGCACGGGGAGGAGGTGGACGCACGCAGGGCGATCATTCATCATCTGAGACATGCGGAACGGCGCGGGGCGACGTCGGCGGGGACCGGACAGGGACGAGTGTACACGTTGCATACTACTACTACATGCCAAACGCGTGGATTGCGTCGGCTGATAAGGCGCACGGAGGTTAGTATCCATCCCCGTGCCTCGGTGACTATCACGCGCGTATGTAGGTACGTACCGTGTGTCCGGAGCGCGGCCACCTCGCCCGGCGCGCGCGGCCGCCCGCCCTCCGCCCAGGCAAGGAGGCCGTGGTACCCCGGCGCCGGGGGCGCGGGGGCCGCGCAGCGCGGCTGCGGTGTGTTCTCCTGCACGCGGTACGCGCCGCGGTCCCCGTCATGCACCATGGCGCTGTTGCGCGACCTGGGGCGTTAGCCCTGGCAACCCGGGGCCGACGCACTCGATCGCGACGTCGTAGTCGTTGAAGTTCCACGGCGACAGCAGAAGGTACGACGTCGCGACGTTGGTCAGCGTGTTGGGCGCGTCCTCTGCCCGCGGGATGTGGTGCGTGCCGAGGTTGGCCCAGACGACGAGGTCGGTCTGGCGGACGGACTCGTTGTTGAAGAACTGGCGTGGAGTGTGAGCGCGGCGGAGAAGCAAGGGGGTGCCACGCCACCTTGTAAAAGTCCACCGGCGGCGCGCCGGGCAGGTTGCCGTTCCACATGGACGACGCGCTCGGCTCGTGCTCGTGCCGCCTGCTCACACCGACGTGGTGCTTGGCCCAGTTGACCGAGTTGCGCGTGCGCCGCGCATCGAGGTTGGCCAGGCGGCAGAGCGGGCCCGGGTGGAGTGCGTACCCGCGCGCATTGCCCCACGCGTTGTGCGCGTCCTCGTTGGTGACGACGAACGTTGCCTCGGCGCTGGAGGTGTCAACTGCCGGCGCCAGGCGGCAGTGCCGCGTGCTTACTTGGGCGCAAAGTCGAACAGCGCTTCCTGCTCGACCTCGTCGCGCACAAGCTTGCTCTGCACCACCGGACCCCAGCCGTCAAACTCGAACCACTCGTCCCCGCGCTCCTCTTGCTGCAGCTTGACCCGCATAAAGCTGTTGTTCACCCCCGCGACGTCGAAATCAATCTTGTAGTTGATCACATGGTCGTGCAGGCTGCCCATGTTCCCGCCGTGGATGCGGTGCCCGTACGGCCCCTGCGCGGCGTCCCACGTCCCGCCTTGGAGGTAGCCCGAGGCGGAGACACGGATCTCGAGGCTGCCGTCGAGCTGGAACGTGTAGTCGAAGATGCTGCACGGGCGTCAGCGCGCCCAACGCACCCTCCCTCCCCCCCTCCGCCCCCCCCCCCCCCCTTACCCACTAGTCGTAGTTGCCGACAGTCGAGATGCTCCGCACGACCAGCTCGTACCCCTTCACCGCGCCGAACGTGTCCTTCTCCCTGCCAGTGTGGCGGGACAGCGGCCGCTCCGCCACACGCTCATACACGCATATCGCGTTGCGCCGCAGCGTCGACCCGCTCTCGTGCACGGTCGCGTTGAGCAGCGTCGCGTGCTCGGGGCAGTCGTACCCCAGAATCACCTCGCGCACCTGCCCGCCCATGCCGAACGCGCGGTCGAGCCAGACCGTCGCCGCCTGGTGTGGGTCGCTGCCGGAGTACTGCGCCATGGCCTCCTGCGGCGCGAGCTCGTAGATTATCCGCTCGGACCGGAACCGGATGTCCCACAGGTGCAAGCCCATGTCGCGCTCGAAGCCGAGGTAGAACGCCCACCCCATCCAGGTCACGTAGTCCTCTGCCCTGTCGACGCGGTACCGCCGCCCCGCGGGGAGTACCTGCCGCGGGCCGGCGCGGTCGTCGAGGTCGCGCAGCTTACCGCGGACATTGCGCGACGCCCAGTCGGACGGATCCCGCTTGCTTCCGCGCAGCTCGCCCGCGTCGTACGCAGCGCGGAGCACCTCGTAGGTCCGGAACAGGCGCCCGTTGGTCACGTACCCGAGCGTGTGCCACAAACTTGCGTCGGTCCCGCTCATGTCGACGAGCATGTAGAAGTCGACACTGCGGATCCACGAGCCGGGCGCGTTGTGCTTAAGCTGGATCCACGTGCGCCGCCACGCGCCGTCGTACGAGACGGGCATCTGAGCCGAGAGGGTCAGCGAGCCGTCGAGCGCGCTCAGGTTGAACAGTGTGCGGGTGATATCGTCGATCGGGGCCAGGAGGCGCGCGATCACCTGTGTCAGCACGGGGAAGTTGAACGTCGAGCGCGCGTTGAGCGGCACGCCGGCGTGGTAGATCGCGCTGTAGCGTGTCAGTGGCGCTGGAGCCAAACCCACGTATTGGGCGTGATCGTCGTGCTGTCAGACAGGGGCAGCGGACCGACGAGGTAGTCGACGACCTTTTCCGCCGGGCCGTGGTTGATCACCGCCTGGTGTCAGCGCGTCAGCAACACCGCAACACACCCTCGCATAGCGGTCGGGCACACCCCCGTCACCGTTGAGGTACGCCAGCGCATCAGCCTTGGGCGGGTGGTAGCTCTCGACGAGGTGGATCCAGTTGTCCGAGTCGCGCGCGGCGTCCGCGTCCGTGAGGTTGAGCCCGCGGTCTGGGTGGTGCAGCCATGCGCGGAGCGCGACCGCCTCCCCGAGGTCGAGGTTGCGCCAGATGTCTGCGGCGTCAGCGGTGCAGGCAGGGAGGCGTACTATTGCGCGGGGCGACGATCGTCGGCTCGTCATAGTCGGCGCAGAGCTTGAGCTTGGCCGGCGCGCAGTACGCGTACGCGCAGGCCGCGAGGGCGATCGCGGCGAGCGCGGCGAGTGTGGTCGCCCAGGTTCGCGTGCGTTTGGCGGCCTGCTGCCGGGGCGGGGTGTATCCCTCTTCTGCCTTGAGCAGGGGCTCCTCTGCCTCGTGCATCGTGTGATTGTATGTAGAGTAGACGATGTCGGGGGGTCCTCATCGCCATCAGTCATGTGGTGCCAGCCGTCTCTCGGCGGGCAATCGAGGTGTGATGACGTCGTGTCGGCGATTGCCGATAAGGCCAGCCTCGCATCGTGTGTCTTCCACTGCCCGGGGCCATGTATGCCGCTCTCCCAGCCGACGTGATAAGCAGCGCGCTTACCCCACGTCTATCAGACCATGACTCGCCTCGCCGGGCGCTAGTGCAGCATCCCGAGATCGCTCCTTCGGCCACGGCACGCAGCACTGAGGCGTCGCACACGGCCGCCCGCGCCGAACGCAATGTCATTCTGGCCGCGCCTAGCAGTATCAGTGGCGGCATGGCGGACTCGCCTCGCACCACAGAAGCAAGAGTCGGCACGGGGCGTGGCCCATTCCCGAGGCCGTTCTCAGCCCGGTCTATTCTTAAGCTCGCTGGCCGCAGAGGTGTTCTTGCACCAATCCCCACGTCAACCTACCTTAGCCGGCTACGACAATCGTCTGGAACGAAGACTCGTCTGACACGGACACATCCCACCCCCGACCAAAATGAAGCTCGCCCTCGCCGTCTCCGTTCTCGCCCTCGCCCTCACGGCCGGCACCATGCCCATCCCACACGCTGACTCCGTCATCGTGTGGCCCACCTTTGTCGGCCCGGTCAAATTCACGCCCGCCAAAGCGGGCCTCACGCCCCCGGAGGGCGGCAAGCCCATCACCGCCCGACGGCGCCACGGCCGCGCGGGCTGGAACAACAGATCGGATCTCTCTACATCGTAGCTGCGGGCAGCATGCACACCGCGCGCCCTGGCGGCGTCGGAGAATCTCGAGGGGCGGCGCGGCGCACAGCGCCCGGGCCCAGCCCTCGGAGAGTTAAGCATACTGCAGGCCTGGTGGGTGGCGCGTACCAGCCCAACTCCTGCCTTGGCCCACACCGATGTGGCGCCGCTCTGACCGCACCACTGACCCCCCCCCCCCCCTTCCCCACGAGCCATCGCATTGTGCGGCCTGACAATGGGCTCGGCTCCATGGCTTGTAGCTGTCAAGCCCGGTGGCCATAGTTCCCCGAACTCGACCTCGCTTTACATTGACCATCTCTCTGACCGTGCCTCACAGTCGTTTCCACCCACGCTCTTTACCATGCGGTCGTGCATCATCGCCGTGCTCGCCCTCTCCCTCGCGCTTCTCTCTTCCGTTCTCGCAGCCCCCGCACAAGCGCGGTTTGCGTCTCCATCTTCTGTCTCCTCGCCCTTACTCTCCGCCTTCCTTTCTTTCGCTCCGTCGCGCATTGACAGCGAGCCGGAGCTACTGTCCGCTTCATGGACACCGAATACCCACTTCTCGGCCCACAGCGTCGTGTGGCACGGTGTTCGGCAGTACGTTGCGAACCGGGCGCACATTAGCGATCTCGAGGTGGGTTGGGTTTTGGGGGGTGACTCTGCTGACACCAGTTCGACCTACGTCTGTGGACTGCGAAACCGGATGACGAGGGGGTCGAGGACGTTCGTCCGATGCGAGCGAGATCAACCGCCGGCCACCAGCTTGTGATCGCCGACAATGAGGACGACGCCTCCGACCCTTCTGCGATGCGCGACGTTCGACACACTCCGCCTTCGAGGCCTGACTGGTATGACTGGCACGCCGTCGTCCGTCAGTGGTTATTGTACCGCAACAAACTGTGACACCTCATCTGAGCCTCGAGTCCGGTGCACTAGCACCCTCGTAATGTGAGGGTGTGTGTTCAGCAGAGAATGCCGAGATTTCCTACAGGCACACAGCCCCTTTCCCCCCCCCCCCCCGGGGGGCGCGAGCAGGCGTCTGCGCTTTGCTTCTGACCATGCATGCACACCTCTACTGTTCAATAGGCGTCTTCATCATCCTCCCCATAGTCGTCCCACCGGTCTTCAAAGGACATGTGCTTGTCGGTGAAGCGGACATCGGTGGCGAACCGGATCCGCTCGCCGGGGTCTTCGTTGTTGGCGCTGCAGTGGATCATGCGCGACTCGTGGAACACGACGTCCCCGGCCTCGTAGTCACCTACGAGCCACCTGCGTTTTGTCTTTAGTGCAAAGGTGGTGCAGTCCCGGGTTAATCCTCCGCCAAGGAGCATCTTCACGTCAGCGGACGCGCGCCTCGGGCGTACCCACGTTCTCGTTGAACCCGCTCATCTGATCCTCGACTGGCAAGTTCTTGTTCAGCTCCCTGAACTTGGCCTCGATCTCGATGCCCAAGCTGAGGCTGTCTTCCAGATACATCAGGCCGCCAGACACTGGGGAGATGTCTCCGACTGGAATCCACGCTGTGAGCGTCCCAGGCTTCTGACCGCGTAGGTACCTGGGTCGGGTGAGCCAACTGAACAGGGCTTACGAGTCCACTCACATCTGGTCGTAGTGAACACGCGTTGCCGACTTGTAGGCATGTGGGATGTTGGTTCGCATCAACTGTTTCTGGAAGCGCACCGGCTCTCGCCACTCGGGCATCAGTTTGCCAATGAATTGTAGGAGTACCGGGTGGTCCGTAAAGTCCTTGATGATCTTTTGATATCCGGCTTCGACGGAAAGCTCCAGCAGCTCGTTGTTGGTTTGGATCCGGTAGTCGCGTCCATGGCTGTTGAAACTGTTCGGGTCCTTCCCATTAGTCCTTGTGGGAGGTCGCACTCACTTCTCCGCCATAGATGCCGTCCACGGGGTCTGTGCCCTCCTTGAGAATCCCAGCGGGTTTAAGGAACTCAAAGAACCTGTCTGTCAGATGCTGGTCTGGAAGCACTGTCACAACTCACGTCCGTCGCACCTCCAAGACGTGGTCGCGTGGAAGGACACCTTTGACGTGGACCACACCGTCACGATCGTATGCGGCCCGAATCTCCTCAACTGGAGCATCGGCAGCAATCGAGGGAAGCCAGGCAAGGTGACTGCTCGGAATCTAGCTGGTCAGCTCTGTAGCTGACTCCCAGCCAGACTCCCCACCTTGCCACCTTCGTTTCCCTCAATGTGGAGATGATCGATGTTCCAGTCGCCCTTGATCCTGTGGCCGTCGGTCCGAACCTTCTGTGGAACGGCAGTAGGGAGAGGATAGGTCGACAGCTCGGAAACTTCCATCGTTGTTGTTGTTACCTTGGCGTTAGTCGTGGAGTGGGCGTTGCACGTAAGATCGTGACCATCGTATCTGCGGTGAGGCAGTCGCCTGACCTACGAGGTCATGTGCACACTGACGAGGTCATGTGCACCGTACCAACAATCAACATCGTTCCAATCGGCGATGACCGTGAGATGACGCGCTGGTCACATGACCCACTCTGGCGCTCTCCGCATGCATAGTCCACGTTGACGGCGCCTCGTCCTTGCTGCAATGGTGCCCCGGTGTGTTATCGCGGTATTGCTCAAGCGCTACAGTACATCCTAGTTTCGATGGCCTTCAGCTTGTCGCTTGTCGCTCACAGTGCAGAGACGCGCGCGTGGCGGACATGACATCGGGGACATGCGGCCCTCGTCCTGCTCACCCTATGAGTGCCCGCAACCGCCGGCCTCCAGCTTGTGATCTCCGACACTGAGGTTGACACCTACGGTCCTTCGGCGTTGCGCGACGCGCGGGAAACTTCCCCTCGAGGTATGAGTGGTATGACTGGCACGCCATTGTCCGTCAGCGGTTATCGTACTGCAGTATTGTGGCTGTGGAGGTGGAGTAGCGGTCCCACCAGAAGCCCGAGTACCAACACCATTCTGATAATGTGCGGGTGTGCATCATGTTTCAGCCGAGGATGCCAAGGATACAAAGGTTGCCTACAGGCACCAGGCCGTACCATAAGTACATACATGTTCTCAAACCAGCTGCAGCCTTCCACGAATAACGTTGTAATCGCCCCGTCGAGCCCACCCCGGCCGAGCTCAGAAACTAGCTACTCCAGATCAGCAGTCGCCCAGCTACCGGTGCCGTCCAAGGCCCAGACACCCCCCCCCCCTCTTTCCCCAGCCCATCTCACGTGTCGGCCGTCAGCAGGGGGATGGGGGGGGGGGGGGGGGGGGGGGGGGGGGGGGGAGGGGCAAGCCTCATGGGTCGCTGGCAAGCCCACCAGACTCGTGACGGCCGCATGAGGACACCAACATACCGGCCCGGCGGCAGTGAGTTGTTGTTTGGTTCGTCTATGGATGTCCGCGGGCCGAGGAGGCCCGATATCAGCATGACGTCGAGGGGTTAGGCGTGTGCGTTCTTCCTCGTACATGATAGATTTAAGAGACTGGCACGCCCAGCGAGAGTGCCTTTTGGACTTGTCCTCGTTGGTGTGCCATTGTCTCACTGTGCGCCACCAGTCGCCCCACCACCACCACCACCACCGCCGAGTGAGGTGCTCCACACGTCTGCCACACGCGCTGCGCTGCGCTCCTCTACCCCAACCCCCCACATCTACTTGTGCACATCAGCTCTCCCCCACCTACCGTCGATCGGGGCTTCCCTGCCCGCTCGAGGACAGATAGTCGAGGCTACCACCGGCGAAGTCCCTCACTGACAATCCCTCACTAAGCCTCGCGTGCATCCCCGAGCGAAGCCCCACGTCCCCAGCCTCCTCACAATATCAGCACTCGGAACCGCAAACGCGATGGACACGGTGCTCGTCGAAAGAGGTGGACGCGTGCTGGCGCGAGTTTGGGTCGGATCGCTCGGATCGCCCCGTGGCGAAAGGGACCAAGCGGCCTGCTCGGCAGGTGATCATCCGAGAATCCCAACTTATCGAATGCTGTTAGCGGCCGCCAGATCCTTGCCCTTTCCACAGCCGCACCGTAGGCGAGCAAAGCGGACAAGCGGACCAGGGCCGTTGAGCATCCGGTCATGGGGCCAGCCAAGACCTGGGCGGCCCCGCTGCCGGTCAACTACACCCCGGTAAAGGCACGGTTGGAGGATACCGGAGGTCCACGTTCCGACTGTCTGCGCAGGCAGCCGCCCCACACGTGCAGGGTTCGGCGTCCAACCGGCATCATATCCGCTGGTGGCACTTGGCACAGGACCGCAGTCGCGGTACCTCTGTCACATGTGCTATAGTCGGCGCGCCGAGCGACCGCCGAGCCGACCAGCCGACCTGCCACCACTAAGCGCAAACGCACACCCTCATGCCACAGGGGAGAGGAGAGACGCGGTCAGGCGGGTCGAGTACCGCCGGGAGCGAGCCCCGCACCCCCTTTCGGCTCGTGTGAATCACCTCGAAACGACCGCCAGAGGGCCGCGCCGCTGCCCTCGCGCGGGGTGGAGTCGGACGAGCACGAGCCGCAATCAACACGAACGAACGACAACAAGGGGTCTCCGAAACCCCAGTGGCTAGCGTCGCGGGACACATATAAGACTGCGCAAAGCCCCGTGGGCCACAACACACTACCCCAAGCCTCACCCAATGTCCTACGACGACAAGACCGACCCCAAGCACCTCGAGGCGGCGCGCACGCGCTCGCGCCGCGAGTCGGAGATGGTGAACAACATCAACATGAACATGTCGGCCAAGATCCAGAACCCGCTCTTCGGCATCCCCAAGGATATTTTGTTCGAGGACGTTGAGGCGTTCTGCGCCGACAAGGGCTTCAGCGACAAGGTCGAGCTCTTCAAGAAGGGTGCGCTCATCGGCCAGAACCAGTCCGCGTTCGAGACGTACCCCGAGCTCGACGAAGACGACAAGTACTGGCTCCGCCGCGAGACGACGCACAAGTGGAGCCAGCCCAAGGCGCTCATCATGACCGTCATTCTGGCGAGTATCGGCGCCGCCGTGCAGGGTTGGGACCAGACGGGTTCCAACGGCGCCAACCTGTCGTTCCCGATCGACTTCGGAATCCCCGAGGACCCGACGGGCACAGACCGCAACTCGTGGATCGTCGGCCTCGTCAACGCCGGCCCGTATATCGGCGCGTCGATGCTCGGCTGCTGGCTCAACGACCCCGTCAACGACCTGCTCGGCCGCCGTGGCACAATCTTTATCTCGGCCATCTTCTGTATCCTCACCCCCATCGGCTCGGCTGTTACGCAAAACTGGCCACAACTCTTTATCTGTCGTCTTCTCATGGGCATCGGCATGGGTCTCAAGGCATCGACCGTTCCGATCTTTAATGCTGAGAATGTGCCCGCCAACATTCGTGGCGGTCTGGTCATGTCGTGGCAACTCTGGACGGCCTTTGGTGCGTTTAGTTCAATAGCATGGCGCTGACAATTAGGAATTCTTCTCGGGTTCAGTGCCAACCTCGCCGTGTACAATGTGGGAAAGATCGCTTGGCGTCTCCAGCTCGGCTCGGCCTTCATCCCGGCCGTTCCGCTGCTGCTCGGTGTCTACTTCTGCCCCGAGTCTCCCCGTTGGCTCATCAAGAAGGGCAAGTACCAGAAGGCGTTCAAGTCGTACCTCCGTCTGCGCAACTCGCCCCTCCAGGCCGCCCGTGACCTCTTCTACGTCCACCGCCAGCTCGAGGAGGAGTACAATGCCGTTGGCTCCTCCAACGTCATCACCCGCTTCACCCAGCTCTTCACCATCCCCCGTGTGCGCCGTGCTACTGCCGCCTCCTTTGTCGTCATGCTTGCCCAGCAGATGTGTGGCATCAACATCATTGGTGAGTATCCGGCCGATAGGCAACTCGCATCGTGACCTGATGCCCCAGCCTTCTACTCGTCGTCCGTCTTCAAAGAGGCCAACTTTGGCACCAAGGACTGTCTGCTCGCCTCGTGGGGCTTCGGCTTGGTCAACTTCCTCTTCGCCATCCCTGCCATCTTCACCATTGATACCTTTGGCCGCCGCAACCTCCTGCTCTCGACCTTCCCCAACATGGCCTGGACCTTGCTCGCCGCTGGCCTCTGCTTCCTGATCAAGTCGCCCAAGCTCAAGCTCGGCCTTGTCGCTCTCTTCATCTATCTTTTCGCCATGTTCTACTCTGTCGGCGAGGGTCCCGTGCCGTTCGGTGAGTAAATTAAGCTGTTTTGTGTCTTACACCCCCAGCCTACTCTGCCGAAGTCTTCCCCATCACCCACCGTGAAGTCGGTATGGGCTGGGCCGTCGCCACCTGCCTATTCTGGGCCGCCGTCCTCGCTATGACCTGGCCCCCGATGAAGCACACCATGGGTCCTACCGGCGCTTTCTGCTTCTATGCCGGCCTCAACATGATCGCCTTCGTCATGATATTCTTCTTCCTCCCCGAGACCAAGCAGTTGACCCTCGAGGAGCTCGACTACGTGTTTGGCGTCCCCATGTCCCGCCATGCCCAGTACCAGGGCAAGGAGTGGCTCCCGTGGTTCTTCAAGCGCTATGTGTTGCGCAAGAAGGATGCCCACATTGAGCCGCTGTACAACCTTGAGGAGGTCGGCGGTATCGAGAAGGAGGAGGGCTACGCGGCGATGACGGCTGGTGCTGCTCACTAGGAGGGGAAGTTGTTTAGGAAGGCTGAGTATGGTGGAGCGTTAGTTGATACAAAGTAGCTACGGTTTTTAGTATGCAGTGAAGCAGTGAAGTGATGCCGACTGGGCTGGACTAAACCATCGTTCGAGCCGGACTGACGGATCACGCCTGACAGTCCACGCCTGTTAATCCGTCTCAACAGCCTTCGTCCTTCAGATCTCCACCACGAACATGTAGGCTCGTGGAGAGTTGCACTACCCCCTAGAAATAACAAATGGTACATCTCATACCAGAGTTGAGCCCTCGACGCTGACAATCCGCCTCAACGCTGGCAAACCCGCTTCTCCATAGCAGCTCAAGAGCAACTCGCCTCCGCCAAAACCACCAATACACCGTTGGTGAAACGGTATCATGCGTCGTTGCCATTCGCAGCGTCGACGCGGCAGGGGTTCGACTCCCTTACGGTGTACAGAGAGCGCGGTACGAGCGCAGCAGGGCAGCGCATAGGTGGTTGTGTACCCTTTTAATGGAGGCGGCCCTTTTGGGTCTCATTCGCTCGCACCAGGTGGCGCCACTTGTGGTCTCGTCGGATGGTCACTGTGGGATTCAGGCCTTACGTCAGCCCATATCTCAATCCTACGCTCCTACAACTCCAAAGCTGACACCGGGGCATGCTTCTTGCTCCCAGCCCAGCTACGAAGTGAGGGAACTTGAGACGACAGGGCACGACGAGGAGAGCCGGTTCGGAGTTAGGAGTGTCATGTGGCTGGCTCGCTGCGCTGCGGGGCGGAGCCGAGGCCCCGCACGCCGCAACCTGTGTCAGGTGAGCACACCCGAGCCGGAGTAGCACTCCGGCAATGCATGTTGCCGCCGGTCGCCTTCATACCGAACGCAGGCACTCGCCATCAGCTGCGGAGTCGGGCCGGCGGCCGAGCGGGCGCGTGTCCGCGTAGCCGACGGCCACGGGCTTGGCGTGGCGAGCGGGGCGGGGCCCGCTCACCGTGCCGCCGGCAACGGGTTGCTAATCTCGCCGCTGCTGTACTCGCCTTTGCCGCGGCACGATTGCCGCCGGCATCGTGCTCTGCCACTATACCCATTTGTTGCATCTCTACCTCTACAAAAACACGTCGGTGCGGTACCTGTCCCTGCTAATCTTCTCGTACAGCGCCTCGGGGTCGCTCTTGAGGTGGTCGCACCTAGCCACATCCTTGACAATGTCGATGAGCGTCTTTTTCAGGCTGGCGCCGAGACGGGCGCCCGAGCCGCAGGTGTAGAACTCGCCGCCGGCCATGAACCAGTCCTTGAGCTCGGCGCGCTCCTCCCACACGCGGTCCTGGGCGTACTTTGTGCCCTTGACGAGGTGGACGTTGGTGCCGTCAAACACGGCGGGGAGCGGGGAGCCGTCGTCGCGCGAGAGAACGGGACGGAAGTCGAGCACGCCGTCGCGCACCCACTTGGCGAGCTCGTCGGCGTGCAGGATGTCGGCAGACGTGCGCGTGCCGAAGAAGAGCACCGTCTTGCCGATCTTGCGGCCCGCCTCGTGCTGCAGCGCGCGCTCCTCGATGAAGCCACGGAACGGGGCCAGACCCGAGCCGGCGGCGAACATAACGATCGGGACGGTCGGGTCGTTGGGCGGGTGGAACTCGGCACTCGACTTGACGCTGCAGAACACCTTGTCGCCCGGCTTGAGGAACGCGAGGTAGTTGCTGGCAACGCCGAGCGCCTTGCCGCCCGCGGCCGACGACGCAGTGTGCACGGTGAACGTAAGGCTCACCTCGTCGGGGTTGAGCAGCGGCGTCGACGAGATCGAGTACTGCCTGATCTTCATCTTGGGCAGCTGCGAGAGGAAGAACTCGAACGGCGCGTCGCACGACTTGTTGAGTTCAAGCACGTCGAGCAGGCTCAGGCGCTTGGCGATCACGCTCGCGGAGTAGTCGTCTGCCAGCGCGAGAATCTTCTGCTTCTCAACAGGGTCCGAAGTGTACTCTGCCAGCGGGGCGATGAGGCGCTTGGTCAGGGGCTGGCCAAGCTCGACGTACGACGCGAGCAGGTCGCCGGCGCGGATCGGCGTGTTGGCAGGCAGGAACGACGTGCCGAGGTTGAGCACGATCTGGTCGTCGGGCGTGAGGCCGAAGCGCTCGAGCGCACGCTCGACCGCCGGGTCGGGGTTCTTGGGCAGCACGGCGAGGTAGTCGCCGGCGCGGTATGTCTGGCCCTCGGGGATCTTGATCTTGATAAAGTTGGTCTCGGGCGACTCGGGCGTCGCGGTCGTCAGCACCTCCTGGGACACGATGGTGCCGACGCCGCTCAGGCCGGCCGACACGCTCTCGTTGGCCGGGTTGGCCGTCGGCGGGAGCACCTTGAGGAGCGGGAGGGGCTCGCCGTCGGCGCCCTTGCCGGGGGCCGCGGCCTTGATGTTGGACGTGGCGGCCGCGACAGTAGGGGTCTCCGACTTGAAGTGCGCCCAGAGGTCCGTCTTGAACTGCTCAAAGTCGCCGACAATGTCGCCGCCGGCGTCGGCAGTGTGGAGCGGGAGGATGCGCTCGCCGCCGAGGTCGGACAGACGCGAGTCAATGTACTTGGGGATCTTGTGGAACGTCGACGCCCAGTCGTGGTGGCCTGCGCCCATGACAACGTACTTGACGCCGGCGGCTGCGCCGGCCGGGAGCGCCGACAGGCTCTGGACGAACATGCGTGCGTTGTCGGTCGGCTTGCCCTCGTACGACGCCGTGACGATGATGACGGGCGCGTCGGTGGGCAGCTTGGCGTTGCCGACCTTGGAGTCGAGCTCGCCGACCTCGACGTCGAAGCCGCGCGAGATGCCCTCCGACTTGATTTCGTGCGCGAGGCCATCACACGAGCCAGAGTTGGACCCGTAGAAGACGTACAGCTTGCCTGCCTTGCCGGTGCTGGCCGTCTGGGCGGAGGTCGGGGTCTCGTCCTTGTCGGCCTTGGGGCCGGCGGCCGCGCCGCCAGTCATGAGCTCGGACATGAGGCTCTGGTTCCTGAAGCGCGGGCGGGCGATGATCTTGAAGTGGTCGGGCTTGATCGTCAGCGTCTGCTTGATGGCGAGGTCGTAGCCCGGGTCGGCCATCTCGAGGTCGAAGCGCGCAACGATGAGCGCGAGGGCGAGCTGCGCCTCCTGGAGCGCAAAGATGCGACCGATGCATGCGCGGGCGCCCGAGCCGAATGGCTTCCAGCTGTTGGGCTTGATCTCGCGTCCGTCCAGCCAGCGCTCGGGCACAAACTCGTCGGCGTCGGGACCCCACGCTCCGGGGTCGCGGTGGAGCGCGTGCAGGAGCACCGCGGCCGACTGGCCCTTGTTGATGTGGTAGCCTCCGGCCAGGGTCTCGCCCTCCTCCTTCTTGGGCGTGACGGTGAACGCGGGCGCCGGCGGCTGGAGACGCAGCGCCTCCTTGAGGATCGCCTCGATGTAGGTAAGCTTGGCGTGGTTCATCTTGAGCAGGTTGCCGCCAGCCTCGGCGATGACGGCGTCGGCCTCCTCGCGTGCCTTGATGAGCACGGCGGGGTTCTTGAGCATGTAGTATGTGGCGAAGGTGAGCATGCCCGAGGTGGTCTCGTGGCCGGCAATGAGGAACGTGACCATCTGGTAGCGGATGTTCTCATCGCTCAGGTGCTCGCCCGTCTTGGGGTCCTTGTCGAGAATCATGTTGTTGAGCAGGTCGTGCGCCTCGGGGTCGGGGAACTTGCGGCGCTCGGCGACAATCTCGTCGCACTGGCGCCACAGCTCGTCAATGTTCTCGCGGTACGCCGCGTCCGTGTTGTAGAACATCTGGTTGAGGAGGCCGGGGCGGCGCGCGCGGTTCTGCGACTCGAGCAACAGCTTGACCATGATGTTGATGAAGGGGTGCATCTCGGCCGTGTGGAACGAGTTGAAGCGGTAGCGGAAAGCGCACCAGCCGATTGTGTCAAAAGTCAGGCGCGTGTACGAGTCGGCCGCCTCGAACGGCTGGCCGGCATGGTGCTCCCAGCTCAGCAGCATCTGGGTGATGATGTCCATCATCATCTGGGCGCGTTAGCACATGCAGCAACCACCCGACTCACCCCCTGCATCTTCTTGATAGCAACAGGCGAGAACGCCGGCACGAGGATACGGTGCGCGAGCGTCCAGTTGGGCTCCTCACCCCAGGACGTGAACAGGCCGTCGCCGGCAAAGTTGCGCACCTCCTTGAGGGGGTTGGAGATGTACTTTTCGAAGCGGGACTCGTCGCACAGCTCGGTGACGAGCTCGGGGCTGGACACAAACACGATCATGTCCTTGAGCTTGAGCTGGTAGATCGGGCCGTGGAGCGCCGCGAGGCGCTGGAGCGAGCCGACCGAGTCGTGGCGGTCCACATCGAGGATGTTGCCCAGGAGAAGCGTCTCCTTGGGCTGCGGGATAGGTGTTGTGTCGGTGCTCATGGTGCACAGGCAGGTGGGGGGACGAGGAAGAGGGTGACGGCCACCAGCGGCGTGCTTATATCAAACGTGCTGCGGCGTCAGCTGGGCCGCATGTCCGGACGACGACCGACGCACGGAATGCAGAGCAGGAGGCCGACCGATAGGACTCCAGGGCGGGGCGGCAGGGCACAGGGCTGGACGCCACCAACAGTGAGAGAGATACGCGAGACGCGAGTGAGGGAGATCGCAGGAAGACAAGCAGGACGAGCTGCAGGAACAGGAGCAGGAATAGGAGTGGGCGTGTGGCGGCAGGGAGGAAGGAGCGGCGCAGAGCTTATGCTGAATAGAGGCGTGCGGATTGGTGGTGCGCCGCATCGACGGTGGCATGATATTTGTACCAGAGCTGCTGTGGTACGTCATTGCGGTTGTTCGGCACCGCGTTGATTTGTCCGCGCTCGGCGTGCAGGGCGGGGCGGGGTGGGGGAGTGGGGACGCGGGCCCGAGGCGCGCCGAGCCAGTGAGTATGCGCTGCGCAGCCGACGCCGAGGCGTCGCCGAGGCCGCGTGCGCTGCGCATCGCCGCGCCGCGCATTGCATGACGTCGGTGAAGAAAAACAAGGTGCTCCGTACGGGCGCCGGCGGCAGTGGGCGCGGTGGTGCCTCGCTGGCTGCCGGCATGCCGAACCGCCGACGACAGTGAGGGATGAAGTAAAGTGCTGCGCGCGGCGAGTGTTCACCGTGTCCGCGCGTAGAAATATTCCATGAGCTCGGAGTGCGCCACGTCGCCGAGCAGCAACGCGACTGCGGAATGCACCTGCTCTCCAAGTACGTGGCGCTGTTGTCTCCCGTTTGACGTTCTCCCACTCTCTCCCCTACTCGCCCATCAGCGTCCCTCGGCGTCAGTACTGCACCCGCCGCCAATTCTTCTTCTGCGCCATGCGCCACGGTGAATGCGAAACGCGCCACAACGCCCCCTGCGCCGCAGTCCCCGCCGTTGTTATTTGGGCGCGTGCGCCGCAGCCATGCGGCGACAACGCTCACCATGCAGTGCATATACAGGCCATTAGAAGAGGAGGCTCATGAGGGGACGGAAGAGGGAGGTTATTTTCACGCGAGGACCGCAGCGGCAGCGACAAGCGCGACGGCGGCGACGGCGGGCACGGAGCGCGCGCCAGCGGCGTTGTTCTTGGCCGCCGCCGAGGCGGACGCAGAGGCAGACGCAGAGGCCGACGCAGCGGCGTGGCTGCCGCTGGCGCTGGCGCTGGCGGACGGGGCGGCGGCACCCGAGGCGGACGGCGCGGCGGAGACCGAGGGCTGAAGCGACGCCGAGGCCGAGGCGGACGACACGGGGGCCGACGCGGCGGCCTGCACGCCGGACGGGGCGGCCGACGTGCCGGCGGGGGCGGCGCCGAGGATCGAGCCGACGCCCCAGCCGACAATCGAGCCGTCGGCGATCGTCTCGTTCTGCGGCGGGGGGACGGTGGTGCCGTCGGGCGAGGCGATCTGGAGTGTGTGAGCGGGTGCCGGCGGTTCTCCAGCAGCGACAACAAACTCACCGTGAAGCGCGTGGTCCACTGCACGCCGGTGGGGTTGAGGCCGTTGGTGCTGGGAGGAAATGTCAGCAAAGGAGGGAGGCAGGGAAGGAAGGCGGCGGGGAGGAGCAGCCATCACCTCCCGCCTGCCCGCCCGCCGCACCAACGCACAACTGCAGGAAGTAAACCTTGGAGTACGGCTCGACCTCGGGCGCGGGGAAGCTGAACGTCGTCTGCTTGGTGCCGTCGAGGCCGGTGACGACCGTCTCGAGGGGCACCATGCCGAGGTTGGAGCCGGTCATGAGCTGGATCGTGAGGTTTGTCCAGGTGCCCGTCTTGTCGAGCGCCCACGAGGTGGTGATGTTGTTGCCGGCGCGGACGACCGTGCTGCCGTCCGGCTCGGAGGGGGTGACCTGGGCGACGGCGACAGCCGCGGCAGCGGCGGTGGTGAAGAGGGTGCGGAGGAGCATGGTGTGTGTGAGGGGGGTTAACTTGGAGGGGGCCAGGAAGGCGGAGGTCTTAACGAGCGTCGGTGCGTGCGGGCGACGGGGAGAGCGGGGCGGAGCGGTGCAAGATGCGAGGGAAGAGGAGGGAGGGAGAGACGGAAGATGGGAACGAGTCGAACACGAGGCAACGAGGACGGAGAACAAGAGGACAAGAGATCGATGTGTTTGTCGGCGGTGCGTGCAGCAGCCAACATCCTCATCGAGCAGGCAGGTGCACAGGGCGCGTGTGCTGCGCCGCCGCACCACGCCTCATGCAGCAGCAGTGTCACCATCCCATCACCGCTGCTGCACCCTGTCTGTCTGCATGCTTGCTCCTGCTGCATGCATGCATGCTGCTGCGTACGCGCCGCCGCTCGCTCCCTGCACCACTCCCTGCACCACTCCACTCCCGGACCACACGCCACCGAGACACAGATCAGATCCCTGGCCCGGTACGGTGCGGCAGTCGCGTGGGCGGGCTGGGCGGGCTTGGCGCGGGGGAGGGAGCGCACTCTGCGCTATGCAGCGACACGCGCGGACACGCGCACGCCGCCGCTCTCATGTCTCTGCATGCGAGGGTGGGGCGCGACGGCCAGCTCGGTGTCGACGACAAACAACCCCGACGACCACGCCCTCCCCCACGACGAACGACCCACCGGCGCGACGAAAAAAGCCACTCGCGCGCGAGTCAGGAGCCACAACGTTCACCACCCGCCCAAGCAGGCTATTTACGCGCTTTCCGCACTCCTGAGCTGCCAAGTGGCTTGGTAGCGCTGCCCGCAAAGCACAGTAACGACCGAGTGCATACAATGGCCGGGGGAGGGCAGCCGGCCTCTTTGCCAGCCTGCAGCCTGACCTAATGAACAAACCGATGGACTAATGCGTGTCTATCCCCGCTCCCCCGCCCCTCCCTTCCCTTGGCGGCCGCTCTGCTAAACCGCGCCGGCCGCAAGAGGGGGATACCACCCGCGCCTAACCCCCAACCTGACGCGCGTGTCGTCGTCGTCCGCGCCGAAGGTCAGCACGCGCGCCGTGGCGGCACACAGGCCGTCGAGGTCGTCGTCGGCATCGTCGGCGGGCCCGAGCCGCCGGACAGAGAGGAAACGGTATGTTCGTGCGCCTTTCGGCGCAGGCGGGGGGTCGGGCTGCGTCGTCGCTGTCCTTGGCGGCGTGCAGGGCGGGGCCGCACGCGTCGGCGTCGGCGTCGCGGGCGGGGATAGGAGGTGCGTCGTCGTCGGTGTTTTTGGCGTACGCGGCGGCGGCGGCGGGGAAGGGGGCAGGGAAGGGGCGCAGCACGCCGGCGACGAGCACAGCGGCGCCGCCTCCCGCAGCGCGGGCTCGCTCGCCGCGTGTCGTAGCGCCGTCGCGAGCGGCGTCGGCGGCGCCCCCGGCGGCGTTGACGGCCGCGGGGTCGCCGGCAACGAGAGGACGCGGTCCGACGTCGCGGCGCATTCGGCGCGCCATTCCACCGGCGACGGGGAGAGCGCGAACGCGAACGCGAACGCGAACGGCGAGCCGAGGGCCGGGCGGGCCTGTGGGCGGGCTCAGCACCGCACCGACGGCAAAGTTACCTTCCGTGGCAGCCGGCGCACCGCGCGCCCGTCTGCCGCTGCTGCTGTTCGTGGCCAGCTGCCTGCGCCTGTCGAGTGCATTGAACGAGTGTGTGTGTGTGTGCGTGTGCGTGTGCGTGTACGTGTGCGTGTATGTAGTGATGGAGCAACGTTATGCATCACTACATCACGTCGCATCGCAGCGCGCACCGTGACGCGCGTCTTTTCTCCACCTTGGTCGCGACGCACATGCCGCCACGGCAACCACACGTCCACCCTCGCCACCATCACCATTGTCCGCGCGCCCAGTGCGCTCGCACTCACAACGCCCGCCCACAGCGCCATTGCCCCCACCACCCCTCTACCGCCGACGTGTATTAGTGATACATCTCAGTATATGTCAAGAAACCGTCCATTGTCCGTCCGCACACTAGTGGCTCAATGCCACGACGCATACCTGCAATGTTAGCGAGATCCAACAGGCAGCCGACGCTACTCACCGTGGGGAACTTGCCCACCTGCCCAATCTGGCCCTTGCTGAAGCGGTCGGGCGCAGTCAGAACAGTGCCCGACGCCCAGCCGTCGTCGTACAGCTCGTGCACGACCAGCTTCATGCCAGGCTGCAGCGTGATCTCGTCCTCGAGGCCCGCAGTGTACGGGTGGATGACATTCACGCGCGTGCCGCGCACAATGTCCACACCAGCCTGGTCCTTGACGCTGTCGACAAGCACAGGGCCACCCGGCGATGCCTTGGGCGCCGACGATGCGTTGGACGTTGTAGCAGCCAGGGACGCCGCCCCGACGCCAGCAGCGCCAGCGGCGGCAGCAGACTTGACTGGAGCCGGGGCGGAAGGGGGTGGAGGCTTGGCATACGCAGCCTGCACAGGGGGAGGGGGTGCAGAAACGGGGGCGGGGGGCGCAGAAACGGGGGCAGGGGGCGCAGAAACGGGGGCAGCCGGCGCCGGCGCCGGCGCCGGCGCACGGGGTGCTGGTGGCGCAGCCGGGGCGCGGGGCGGCGACGATGGCTTCGACTTGAAAAGCGCGGCAGCACCGGCAGCGGCTGCGACACCTGCACCTGTGACAGCAGCAGCAGCGCCGGCGCCAGGCTTGCGTGACGGCGGGGTGGCTGGGAGTGGACGGGCCTGCGTGGGCGACGCAGGGCCTGAGGGAGGGGGCGAGGCGACGGGAGTGGAGGCAGCAGCCGCTCCCGCCGCCGGAGCCGCAAGCCCAGGCTGCGTGGGGGACGGGGTAGCATAGCTGTTGTAGCTCGGTCCAGAGGGCGCGGGCGCGGGCGCGGGCGGGTTGTTTGCAGCTGGAGGCGGGGTCGCGACCGAGCGGTTAGCAGCGACGGCAGCTCCGCCCGCCACAGCCGCACCGGCAGCAGCGGCACCCGCGCCGGCGCCGATAGACGCGCCACGGGGAGGAGACGACGAGAGAACCTCGGGGTGCGTGTCGTTTGACGGAGACGAGAAGTTGGCCGTGGACGACGTGCCGCCGCCGAGGTCCTTCTCGCTCGGCGAGCTGATCAGCTGGCGGCCGTCTTGCCTGCTGGTGACGGGCTGGTTGCGGCGGCGGCGGCGGAGAAGGAACCAGAGGAGCGCGGCGAGGATCTGGGTGTGTGAGTTGAATTCGTCAACGTCGTTGCCAACTCACGGCAAGACCAGCAAGCACGCCGATGACAATACCGGCGATCGCGCCGCCTCCGAGGCCCTTCGACTTGCCGCCCGAGGACGCGCCAGCCGATGCCGAGCCCGACGCCGAGCCCGACGCCGACGCGCTGGCGGATCCCGCGAGCTCATACCCACACTTGTCCTTGGTGATACCCGCTGTGCGTCGTCAGCCTCGCTCGCGTCGTCATCCCGCCGACACCACCCGTCGTCATCCCTGCTCCGACACCACACCCCGGCGCGCACCACATCGTCGTCATCCGCACGCCGACACCGCAGACACCGCCCCACTCACCGCTGTAGCAGCAGTCGACGGGCGACACTGAACACAGCTGGCACAGACCAGCCGTGTAGTCTCCGAAACCACAAGTACCAGGCTCGTTCTCGTCACCGGAGATACACGACGAGTGTGTCGTCGACACCAGGGCACAGGCGTTGAGGTCGGTCGAAAGCTGAGTCTGACGGTTGCGCTGGCCACTCGCACTGAGGGGCTCACACAGCGACGTGTTGGCCACGAGCTGCTGCTCGGACGTCGAGAACTGGTTGCACGTGTCGGTGCAGACCTTGGGGTAGGTTGAAATGTCGCCGTCTGGCGGAGTCAGTCGCAGCACAAATGCCAAGCCAAGCCCCTGCCGGCGTCGCCCTCGCTAAAACTCACGGACGTTGGCCCAGCACTGCTGCGCAGACGAGTCCGACGTAAGCTGGCCGCACACCCATGTGCGCTGGTAGCGGATGACTGCGTCGTCGGCGCTCGAGCATCCGAGCTCGTTTTCAAACTTCTCCGAAGGCCAAGTGTCTGAGAGGTACCGGTTGACGGCGCGGTCAAACTGGGAGAGGGTGTTGACGCTGGACAGGAACGAGAAGGCGTCTACCGTCTGCGAGATGGTGCCGGGGGCCACAAAGGCGAACTTGACTGGGGGGTGTCAGCAAGGTGGTGTCGTCACAATCACATGGGAGTGTGAGATCGGTGAGGAGTGCACGGTCGTGAAGGCGGGTTAGTCGCGGGAGGGAAGGCGGGTTGAGTGGGGGGGCGTGGGGTGGGGTGGGCGGCGGCGGCGTTGGCCATGCATCGTACAAGCATGCCAGTGGCGAGGGGGCGAAGCATGTGCTCGCCGTCGCCATCGCCATTGCCGTCGACGTCGTCGTTGTCGCCGCCGCCGTGACCACCCGACGATGCAAGGGAACTCGGGAACGGCGCTAGCACGGCTACTCACACCCTGGGCATGCCTGCGATCCGTCGAGGGGAAGACAGCCATCCGACTTGACTGACTGTGCCGCCGCGAGCGATGCGGCGGAGAGGAGGGCGGTCGCGAGGGCTAGCGGGGATGCTGCTGACGCCGGGGAGCGCATGTCCGGCGTGTGTGGTGGAGTTGGAAGAGGAGGAAGGAGAGAGATGTGTCGAGGAGGTTTGAGGATTGAAGGCTGGGTGGTGGGTGGGTGGGTGCCAAGGCGGCGGCTTGCCGTGGTGCAGGTGGTGTGTGGCTGCCTGTAGCTTTGCTCATCCTGGCTGATCATTCTACCCTCTTTGTGCTGCTTGCTCCCTCTGCCTGCTGCAGCCTGTTTCATGTATACGTGCTCCCTCCTGTCCCTCTCTCTTGTCCCTCCCTCCCACGCACCTGACTCCCTGCAAAACAAAGTCTAATAGGGAAACCCCCCAGGCCGCCCCTAACCGACCAGTCTCTTGCTCTGGCCGTGTGCCGGCAGCTTGCCCGCGACCAAACGACGTAAACAACCAAACGGTCACGGGATCCATAATGCTTATTAGGATGGCACAAGCAGCACCATTACAACTGCGCCTAATCAGGGCAGTAAACCGGCCCTAGCCCTGGGCATGTGCGACCTCGAGAGCGGGCTAGCTGCCACACGGCCGTCGGCACCAGGGACAGAGGATGTTACGTTGGACACAATGACGACGACTCACAGCCAGATACATGTAACTGCCGTTGGTAGTGCAGTGTGCATTGTGCATGTGGAGCTGCGTGCGTACGTGCATGTTCGCCCTAGTGCGTGCGTGCTGCCGTGCTACGACCGACTAGTGTGCACATGCATGGCCAGCGGTAGTCATGGGGGCATACCGCCGGGATGGCCGCCGCTCATCCCCGCCTTGTAGTGAGTGCCCTGGCTCGACACACTAGCCAACCCTATGGAATCTGAACGGCTTCTTAAAATGGATTGCGGACATTATGGGGTGAGTACTACACGCTCGGCACCGTGGCCCACGTCTCAAGCACAGCTCATGCAGTTATAGAAACTTGGCGGGCGGATTAGACGGGCGAGGTAGGTAAAATTACGAGGTGGTGGTGAATCGTTGCGAGGGGAGTAGCATACGGCCGACGCCCAACGCATCGGCACGCCGACTGCGATCACGCCGCCGGCACAACCTTCTCGTCCCAGTCGATATGGTAGCCCTGCAGCCACTGCATGCCCTTTCCGCCGTCGCGAGCGGCGCGGCGAAAGATGAACGGGAGGAGGGCGTCGCGGATCACGCGGCCGACCGGGCCTGCAGCCTTGGAGTTTGACGAGCGCGCGCCGTGCGCGACAATCTTCTCGACGCGCGCGCGGCGCAGGCTCACAAACGTGTCGAGCGCACTCTCGACACTCGGGCAGTCGCGCAGACACTTGGCGAGGATCACCGCGTCCTCGATCGCCATGCTCGCGCCCTGGCCGGAGCTCGGGGCCGCCGCGTGCGCCGCGTCGCCGACAAGCACCATGCGCGCCCGGTGCCACTGGCGCACCGTGGGCATATCATATGTCGCCCAGCCAGCGAGCGGGCCGACCGCCTTGTCGATGAGCTCCGTCGCCGGGCCGGCGTCGCCGCCGTGCAGCTCGTGCAGCCACTTCCGCCACTCGTCGTCCGTCTTGGAAGACAGCACGCCGCGCGCGGGCTCTGTCGCCAGCGGCGGGTTCGCGAACCACACGGTGCCGCCGTCCGGCGTCGCCGCCCACCCGAAGAAGCACCGCGTGCCGAACTGCATCGTCATCGTCTCGGGCGGCGCGTCGGGCGCAAAGCCCGGGATGTGCCCGCCGACATTGAGGACCGGCACGTAGCGCGGCGCGCGGGCGCCCGGGTCGATGAGGGTACGCACGCGCGAGTGGATGCCGTCGGCGCCGACGAGGAGGTCGCCAGTCACGATGCTCCCGTCCTTGAAGTGCGCGGTCACACGCCCGTTGGTGGTAACGGCGTCGACGAGCTCCTTGTCGTACTGGACGGTGGCGCCGCGGGCGGCCGCCTCGCGGGCGAGAGCGACGAACAGGTCGGACCGGAGCATGATGCGGCTCTTGGTGCCGTCCGCGCGCGGGGCCGCCATCGGCATCGTGCCGAGCGACTTGCCAGCGCCGTTGATGAAGGCGATCTGGTCGAGCGGGTAGCCGATGTCCTCGATGGCGCCGCTGGCGTCGATAGCACGCAGCGCGTCCATTCCGTTCGCCTGGAACGTGACCCATGCGCCGCGGTACGTGTCGCCGCCTTGCGTGCCGCGCTCGTAGATCGTCGCGTTGTGCCCGGCGCGCAGGAGCGCCATGGCGAGTACAGGGCCGGCGATGCCGGAGCCGACGATGAGGACGTCGAGGCGCTCGGCGGGGTTGTGGTTGCTGGCTGACATTGCTAAGGTCGTGTTTGTTGAACTGGGGGTAGCAGAGGCATGTGCTCCCATGCCATGTATGTATAATACATGTTGCCATCGTGAATCCGCCGAGCGATAGACAACAGATGTAGACGTTGTCGATGCCGACTGAAGCCACCGAGGCTGCCGCACCACCTCGGCCTCGCTATCGGCCGGGCCGGCGTCTCTCCAGCCACCTCCCGGCTACTCACGCGTGCGTGTCTGCACATCTGAGCGTACGCCAGCGTCCAGCTGGGTAGAACCGCGTACCCTAAGTATTCCACCTCGTCGTGTGCCGGCCAGCCGAGCAAGCGTGCGGCGAATGCCAGTGCAGCTGGCATGTGAGTGCAGCGGCGATGGTTGCAATCTCCGCGCCGTGTCCGTGCGTACCGCGATCAGCGATCGGCGACAAGCCCTGACGCGGCGTCGCGGCGCCGCAGCCGCATGCGCCGATGGGCGAGGTGGGTGAGCAACTCGAGGATGGACGTCATGGTGCTGACAATGCGGCGGCGGCGACGACACTGTTATCGTCGCCGAGTAGTCGAACAACCTGTCTCAAGCCTGCCTCTATCAAACCGGCCGGATGCAACAACCCTTTGATGACGTCACGCTACCACCCACCCCATGCTCTCTCGCCTCCAAGTAGGCCTCCTCATCACTGCCGCGCTCCTCACCCTGTCCCCCATGTCCAGCGACAGTGACAGCTCCGACGGGGCGCGTAAGCGGCGGCGCAGCAGCACCGCGCCCGCGCCCGGGCTCCTCGCCACGGCGACGTCGTACGTCGCGGCCGCGGCGGAAACCGTCGCCGTCAGCGCGCTCATCGCGGCGAGCGGCACGGCCGACGAGCGCGCGGCCGCGTGGGACGAGTGGCGCGCGGGTGAGACACCGCCAGAAGGCGAGGACGAGGTGCACCTTATCCCCGGGTGGGCTATCGCGCGGCCGCGAGACGGTGTTCCCGGCGGCATCGACATCAGCGTGCGCGTGCTCGGCGTCGCGGCCGAGTTTGGCCTGCCGGAGAATGCGACGCGCATACAGGCTGCGCTCGTCGGCATCGCGAAGCGTGGGTGCGGGCGCGGTGGCATAGCTAACACGACAGGCTTCGCGGACCTTCCGCGCACGAAGAGCGGGTCGGCGACACCCAGATCTGGCGCCAGCACGCCGGGGGCCAGCGCAGCCCCCTTGGCCCCGCTCACGGCCCCGGGCAAACCCAGCACCCGCACCACCGTCGAGCAGGTGCTCGACGCCGCGGGCCATCCCGAGGCGAAGGCGGCGGGCCCCGTCGACCCGACAGAAACCGACACGGACGCGGTGCTCGCCGACCCGGAGCACCTGCGGGTCGCGCACGCGCTGCTCGACGCGCGGCTGCGCCCGTTCTTCGCGGGCATCGTCGCGCACCGCCCGCTATCGCTTAGTCTGTTCGTCTTCCCGCTTGGCAGCGAAGACTGGGGCGAGCCGGTCGCGCAGTGGACGGGCGCGACGGACGCCGGTGGGCTGTTTTTGCACACGTTCGACGTGGGGTGGGACGAGCTGCGCGCGGCCCGGCCCGACGCGAAGGTCGGGTACGGCGTCGGCGTGCGCGCGGCCCTCGTGCCCCGCGCCGCGCAAGGCGCGCACGACGCGAGCCTCGCCCCTGTCGAGGCGAGCGCGGTGATGCGCCTCGCGCCTGCCGCCGGCGTGCGCGTGCTGACTGATCTGGTGGGTGGAGTCGTCGGGAGGGGGAGCTGAATGTGCAGGACGACACAATCAAGCACTCGGACATCCTCGGCGGCGTGCGCGAGGTCTTCCGCAACGTGTTCTGCCGCGCCAACGACGAGCTCGCCGTCGCTGGCGCTGCCGGGCTGTTCACTGACCTCGAGGCGGCCGGCGCGAGTGGCTTGGATATTGTGGTGGGTCGGCAGGTTAAAGACACACTGCAGTGCGCTGACACCGCCACAGTCCAACTCGCCGTTCGAGCTCGGGCCCGTCATCAACGAATTCATGGCCGTCAACTCGTTCCCGCCGTACTACTCGCTGACAGTGAGCTGCCACCGCCCGCACCCTCTGACTGCAGCTCAAACTCTACGACGGCCGCTCGATTGTCTCGTCGCTGTTCGAGGGCGCCGGGCAGCGGAAACGCCCGGGCATCCTCCGCGTCATGGACGCGTTCAAGGACAGCAAGTATCTGCTGTTCGGGGACAGCGGCGAGCAGGACATGGAGACGTATGTGCGGGTCGCGGTAGAGCGCCCGTCGCAGGTGCTGGGGATCTTCATCCGCGACGTGACGACGGGGCGGGTCGCTGGGGTGGGCGCGCTGGAAGGCGAAGGCGAGGGCATGGATCCCGGCGAGGAGGAGGTGACGCATGGCATGCCCGGCGCGTTTGGCGATGCCGGCGATGACGACGACGATGACGACGACGACAAGGCGCTCGAAGCGGTCACCGCGCCCCCCGGCCGCGCGGCGCGGGCAGGCCAGAAGCCCAAGCCCAAGCCGTCCGAGAGCAGCACCGCGCCACCGCCGGCGCCGGCTGCCCAGCCCAGCGACCCCCCCTCGCCGCCCACATACGCGCCGTCCGTCGCGTCGTCAACGTCCGGCCGCACTGCCGAAGAGATGCGCAAGACGGTCGCCGAGCTGCAGGACCTCAGCGCCGAGCAGGACAAGCTGCGCGAGAAGGCGCGCGAGTGGGAGGCGCGCGTCGCCAAGGCGCAAGCGGCGGTCCCGGAGGGCATCAGGCTTGTTGTTTTCCGCGACGTCGACGAGGTGGAGAGCCTCGCGCGGGAACTGGTACGTGTGGGTGTGCAGGGTGTGTAGGGATACATGCATGCGACTACGTTGTACCGAGTACGGGCGACATTACGGCCCTATTTGGCCACTTTATGTGCCACCCACCTACCTAGGTTTTGGTTGCCGATGACGCGCTCGCTCGCGCACGCGCCCTGGCTCATCGCCGAGACGGCGACTGGTCTCCGCGCTGCATCCACCCACTCGGCGACGAGCAGGCAGCAGCAACGCGGCGACGCGGCGACGACAGACAGGCGTCAACTAGCGCCATCCGGGCCAGGTCCAGCATCCCGGGCCAGTGTGCAGCCTCCATCCCGAGCACACAGCCGGCTCGTGCTCACCGCGATATAACGCATCCCCAGCCGCCACCCCCCGGGTCTCCGCAATGGACAGCGCGAACGCCAGCAGCGCGCACACGAGCGACCCCGCATCATCCACTCCCCCACCTCGGACCAAGCTCCCCCCTCGCCCAGCCATGCCGACGGCAGTGCACGCGCCGCACTCGGCGCTCGTGATCATCGACGTGCAGGTCAACGTCGTCGCCGAGGCGTACGAGCGCGAGCAGACCATCGAAAACATCAACACCGCTCTGTCCCGCGCGCGCGCAGCCGGCGCGCCCGTCGTCTGGGTCCAGCACTCCGAGGAAGGACTAGAGCGCGGCAGCGACGGCTGGGCCATCGTGCCCGAGCTCGCGGTGCTCGAGGGCGAGCTGCACGTGTACAAGACGTACGGGGACGCCTTTGAGGACACGGACCTGGAAGCGCAGCTCGACGCGAAGGACGTGCGCACGCTCGTCGTGTGCGGCGCGCAGACCGACTTCTGCGTGCGCTCGACTATCCACTCCGGGCTGACGCGCGGGTTCAACGTCACGCTCGTCGGCGACGCGCACACCACCGACGATCTGAGTGGGTACGGCGCGCCCACGCCCAACAGGGTCGTCGCACACACCAACATGTACTGGGCCGGCCAGCGCGCCCCGGGGCGCAAGGCGGCCGTCGTGAACGCCGCCGAGGTCGAGTTTGTGTAGGTGTATGTAATGCTGTCGTCGCGGCCGTCGTCGGTGCGGTCGTTCGTGGTCGCTGTCGTGCCTGCCTCGGTCTGCTCGGGCGCGTCGCTCTACATGCTTCTATCGCTAGGTGCATGCTGCAGGACCGGTCGGCTCAAACACTAGGCCAACAGTGCAGCTTGCATGACCCGGCCATTATGCATCACGACAACGAACAGCCGAGGTCCATTACACGGTCGCTGCGTGCGCACGGACCGCCTTCCTCGTCGTGACCCCTGCGTCTTCCTCGAGCTGACGCGACTTGACGCGACTTGACGGGGCTGTCTTGCCTCGTCTGATTCACTTCCTCCTTCTCTCTTCTTCCTCCCTGACCCACTCACGCGCCGGGGGGGGGGGGGGGGGGGGGGGGGGGGGGGGGGGGGGGGGGGGGGGGGGGGGGGGGGGGGGGGGGGGGGGGGG
>JAPKIE010000044.1:0-16032 GCA_026725045.1 Vanrija sp. TS_01
GTAAGGCGAGAAGTTAATTCTGTTAAACTCAACGCAATCCTTGCTGTAAATTTAAACTTTACAGTATCGTTTCGATAAGGAACAAAAACGACTGGATTTTAGAAGGACCATGACAAACCCTCATGATCCTTATGGGGTGGGCTATAGACGTGCTACAATAGTATTTAATCAAAGTGATGCAATTTCGTAAGAAGGAGCTAAACATTAACCAATACTAATATATGAATTGTGGACTGGAACTTGTTCACATGAAACTGGAATTTCGAGTAATCGTGTATCACCACGACACGGTGAACAAACTTTTTGGGGTGTACTAACTGCTCATCACAGGCTGAGAGATTCGAAGAGATGAAATAATTTGAGTTTAATTAACTATAATTTAGCTAAGGCATCTATATAGATAATGTTAATTAAACAGATAAGTTGTCAATCCGGAGAATCAATTGTTCTGAAGTTGAAACAGGGTAACGCTAGGGGAACTTGGCGTTGTAATAAACACAAATTTAATCCCCGTATAATATAATACAATATACTTGAAAATAATTAGATTTCTTTTAGTAAAATTAAATTTAAATTACATATACCATTATATATTATATAAGATAATATAATAATAACTATTTTAAAAGTAGTTCTATAATATTTTATAAACGACGAAAGTCGCACATTCATCAATGCGATGAATACATAAGCCTATATACTATATAATAATAATAATGACAAACTTTTTCATTAATTCACCATTAGAACAATTCGAAGTTCTACCATTTATTAGTGTTAGCGCTCCTATCTTTGGAGAATTTAACCTATCACTTACAAATTTAACATTCTACACAATTATTGTAGTATTTTTAGTACTTTCATTACACATCGTAGCTAATAACCATTATAAATTAATTCCAAGTAAATGGTCAGTTGCATTAGAAAGTGCATATGCATCTGTACAAGGTATGGTTCGAGACCAAATTGGTTCAACAAATGAAATCTATACTCCATTCATTTACTCTCTATTCTTCTTCGTAATTATTGCTAACCTTACAGGTAACGTACCTTATAGCTTCACTATCACTACAAGTGTTATTGTATCTATTGGACTATCTGTAATGATTTTCATCGGAGTTACAACATTAGGATTATCTATCCACGGAGTACATTTCTTCTCATACTTCATTCCATCTGGTACACCTCTAGTATTAGTGCCAATGTTAGTTCTAATTGAACTAATTTCATACTTAGCTCGAGCTGTTTCACTTGGTGTACGACTTTTCGCTAACATGGTAGCAGGTCACACACTATTAAAAATTTTAAGTACATTCCTTGCTAAATTATTCACATCTGGTTTAATTGTAGCTGTATTAACACTAATTCCATTCGCTATTTTCGTAGCTCTAATTGGTCTAGAATTAGCTGTATCAGTTATTCAAGCTTATGTATTCTGTGTTCTAACATGTTCATACCTTAAAGATAGAATCAACCTTCACTAATTTAATGAATTAATACTAACTATCTTTATCTAATCCCCATATTTTTTATTATTTTGAAATATCAAAATTTGATATACCTTCTTTTAAAATTAAATTTAATAAATTTAAATCTATGGGGATTAAATATATTAGTATGGTGTAATATCAAATGCTACCAGAATACTTGGAACTAGAATTACGAAAGCAATAATAATTGGTAACATTCCTGTCCAACAGAATACCATTAATTGATCGTATCGAAGTCGTGGGAATGTTGCTCGAGTCCATACGAATAGGAAACAGAAAATACATGTTTTAATTCCTAATACAATACTTTGAATACTAATAAAGGTATCATTTACAAATAATTCTGGAATATTATATCCTCCTAAGAATAAAATGGCTGTTAATGAAGACATTAATACAATACTACAGTATTCTCCAAGGAAGAAGAATACGAAAATCATACCACTATGTTCCGTGAAGAAACCAGCTACTAATTCTGATTCAGCTTCAGGAAGATCGAAAGGTGTTCGGTTTGTTTCAGCTAAAGCTGAAATGAAGAAGATAATGAATACAGGTAATAGTGGAATAACAAACCAAATTGCTTCTTGTCTTTCAATAATTGCTGTAATGTTGAATGATCCTGTTAAGATAATTACTGTTAGGATTGCTGAACTTAACACTAATTCATATGAAATCATTTGAGCTGTTGATCGAAGTGATCCAAGGAAGGCATATTTAGAGTTAGCTGACCATCCAGCGAATAGAACTCCATAAATACCAATAGATGAAATAGCTAATGTATATAAAATACCAAGTGAGAAGTCTGATACTGTTAAACCAGCACCAAATGGAATAACTGCCCAACCTAATAAACTGAAGATTAGTGTAATAATAGGAGCTAGAAAGAATAAACTTTTAGTTGCATGTGCAGGAATAATTGTTTCTTTAACAATTAATTTAAGAGCATCTGCGAATGGTTGTAATACTCCATAATACCCTACTTTATTAGGTCCAACCCGTCGTTGCATTGAACCCATAACTTTTCGTTCAATAATAGTCATGAAAGCAACTGCTAGTAAAATAGGTACAAGTACAATTAGTACTTCTAGAAAATTTAATAGAATAGTTAACATAAATTTAGATTTAAATTGATTATATTGAGAAAATATCAATATGATCAGTGATAGATATTTAAGATTAGGTTATACCTGAAATTGTCAACTTATTTAAAAGGTTCGAACATTATATAAATATATACGGGGATTATGATATATCATATTATTCATGTGCAGCTAGAAGATTTAATTTCTCATGACATAAATTTTCTATATATATAGTTATATATATTTACAATATCTAAAGTAATTTATATTGTTTGAATCTTAAAATAAAAGGTTAGGTTAAAGAATTTTTTACATTTACACCAATCTTTTATTTTTTATTGTGAATCTAACCATGTTAGATATTTTGGTAAAGTTACTGCTTCAACTGCAATAGGCATAAACCCGTGGTATACTCCACATAATTCTGAACATTGTCCATAGAATACTCCTTCTCGTTGAATAAATACAGATGTTTGATTTAATCGTCCTGGAGTACAATCAATTTTTAATCCTAAAGATGGTACAGCAAAGTCATGAATTACATCAGCACCTGTTACAACGAATCGAATGTGTGTATCAACTGGTACAACTACTCGATTATCTACATCTAATAGTCGTAATTGTCCATCTTCTAAATCTGAATCTGGAATCATGTATGAATCGAATTCAATAGATTCTCCATCTTCGTTAATGAAATCACTATATTCGTAAGACCAATACCATTGGTGTCCTACAGCTTTAATTGTCATTGAAGGTGAAATTACTTCATCCATTAAGTATAGAAGTTTGAATGATGGGAAAGCAATAATAATTAGTACAAGAGCAGGTGTAATTGTCCATACTAATTCAATTAATGTACCATGGTTAGTGTATTTGTAAATAATAGGGTTTTTTGTACTGTCGAAATTAATGATAATAGAACCCATTACCCAAGTTACTCCAACGAAAATAATAACTAAGTAGAAGAATACAGTGTTATGTAATTCTACAATTCCTTCAAATACAGGTGTTGCACCATCTTGGAATCCAATTTGCCAAGGTTCTGGAGCATCACATAGAACTGGATTAAAAATTAATGATAATAATGTATGCATTATTTTAAAATAAAAAGCCATATCCTTAATATGTATTAATTATATTACAGATATTATAATAGTTAATACTTATAAAAAAAAAATAAAAAGGAAACAATGATTGAAAATATAATCAGTGTGCATTTGTATTTTGATTCTGATTAATAGGGGATAGAAGAATCGAACTTCTATAGACGTTGTGTAAGAACGGCGATTTACCATTAATCTAATCCCCCTTTAATATTTAGATTTTATCTGGGGCAGATGGAATCGAACCACCACAATTGATTTTGGAAATCAAGATACTACCATTATACAATGCCCCAATTTTAATTATTATCTTATCTCTTTTATATACTACTGATAAAGGAAGGTAAGTCATGAATTATATTTATAGAATCCATAGAGAATTGAACTCTATCTATCAGATTTGCAATCCAATGTCAAGAAACCACTTGTGGACTCTTTCATTTATAATAAATTTAAATTTTATTATTTTTATCGGGGATTATCTATTATTATTATTTATTACTCTCCGAAATATGGTAGGTGTAAGTAAATAGGTAAATTAGTATCACTAAGCTTAACATCTTACGATGCTTATACACGTGACCTATTTAGAGATAGTCTATCTCTTACCTTGCGTATATACGCTTTATAATCTCATTTAGTAGACTTCAATAGCTTATATGCTGTCAGCTTTTATTCTTAACGTTCATAGCTACCCAACGGTGCCAACTTAATATGTCAACAATTGGTACACCAGAGGAACGCAAACCTCAGTCCTTTCGTACTAAAGGGCCATCTAAAATATGATTATTCTTTAATGTGGAAGATAGGAACCATACTGACTCACGTCGTATTGAACCCAACTCACGTACCTTTTTAACCGGCGAACAGCCGGACCCTTCTTAGCGACTACACCAAGAGGATAAGATGAGTCGACATCGAGGTGCCAAACAGCCCAGACAATATGGACTCTCGTGGGCTATCAGCCTGTTATCCCTAGCGTAACTTTTATTTCTTGATCGATGACTTTTCCATTTAATATCACCGGTTCATTAAGTCCTACTTACGTATCTGCTTGACTTATCAGTCTTGCAGTTAAGCATGCTTAAACCTTTAAATCTTATCTTGTTATTTCATAATCACATTAGTTTCCATCTAATATAATGCATACCTTTGAAGTCCTCCGATACTCTATTGGAGGAAACCGTCCCAGTTAAACTACCCGCTAGTCACTTTTCTAAAGGTCAATTACCATTGTAGATATTTAAGGGTGTTTCACCTGCGTCTTAGCGACTACCCCCTACTCTATTATACTCTCCAATGGTAATAATAACTAGTTATAGTAAAGCTGCATAGGGTCTTCCCGTCCAGCCACATTTAAACCGCATCTTCACGGCTAATTCAATTTCACTGAGATACAGATTGAGACAGCTGAAGCATCATTACTCTATTCATGCAGGACCGCATTTAACGGCCAAGGAATTTCGCTACTCTTAAAAACCTTATGGTTAAGTCTGTCGTTTACCAGGTTTTCTATTAATAAATTTTTACGTTACCAATATTATACTAATGGCACTGGACAAGATTCAGCACCTATACAATGTAGTTATACATAGCAGATGCCTGTGTTTTTGGTAAACAGTTGTGCCTCACGATTCTGTGCCACCTTTCGGTCGTTCTTATTGTCAAACGTACGAACGCATTTTGCCGAGTTCCTTAATCTGTATTATCTCTACGCCTTAGTATTCTCTACCTGCGAACCTGTGTCGGTTTAAGGTACGGTAACTCAAATAATCCTTAAATATTTAATAATAAATTATTATATATTTAATTTATGTCTTGTGTACATAAAGTATATTAATGTACATTAATATACTGATCGTCATATCTTTTTCTTGGTCAAAGACTTTCTAACTGAAACTCATCAACAACTAACATTAGCAGCCGTCTTAGAGGCCGTTTTAAATCAAAGCTGTTTAACATTTCTTTGTAACCCTTTCGCATTCGGCGAGAAGTATTATAACTTCTTTTTACGTTACTCATGTCAGCATAATCTCTTCAGTTATGTCCAAGTAATGTAACACTACTCTTCATTCGTACTGAATGCTCTCCTACCCTAATATGTTCTGTAAGAATCCTTGCTTTCTTCCGCATATAGATTTAATATAAAATTTACATAAATATATAATAAATTATATTTATATTTATATTGAATGTATATGAATTAGAAAGGTTGTTTGCATGTCATTAATGATCAAATTCATACTAACTATATAGACATAGTTTCGGTAGATGGTCTAGGCCCGTATATCTTCGGTGCCATAGTTCAATAGACTACTAAGTTGTTACACTTTTATTAAAGGATAGCCACTACCAAGCTCACCTTATAGTTGTTTAAGAACTACAACTGCCTTTTTTTCACTTAACCATCATTTTGGGACCTTATTCTATGTTCACGGCTGTTTCCGTCTCGACTACCCACCTTATCATGAATAGTCTGAAATCTCTGTATCAATTTATGTTATTCCGAGGCTAACTATCAATGATAGAGTCTTCACGACCCCCCAATTCAATTTACAAAAGTAAATATGATAATCAGTGCTGTACCAGCATAAATCTAATTCAGAGAGTCATACTTTAATATGTTTCGGAGAGTACCAGCTATCTCCCGGTCAGATTGGCCTTTCGCCGACAATCCACGATTCATTGGAGAATAATGCAACATTCAACCATTCGATCTAATTACTAATCTGATCATGGATAGATCACCGGGTTTCGGGTCTAATAATAGTAACTATTCCCGCACATATGTCAGTTGCTTTCGCTAGGGTTCTTAACCTTGCTACCATTATTAACTCGCTGACCCATTATACAAAAGGTACATTATTACTTTCTTATTACTTCCTCAGAAGAATAGAATAAGCTCTAATTGCTTATATGATTACTAATTCAGGATCTATTTCAACAGTCATCGACTTACTTTTCACCTTTCACTCACGTTACTCTACGCTATCGCTAAACATTTATACTTAGCCTTTGAGGATGGTTCCCCACTTCAAGCAGATTTTCTTCCGCTTTACTTTATATATAAATTCACTCTGTATACAGGGCTATCACCTTCTACGGATTCTCTTTCCAGATCATTCTACAAAGATATATTCATCGGCTAGTCCATTTTCGCTCGCCACTACTCATGGAGTCTCGGTTGATTTCCTTTCCTACAGTTACTTAGATGTTTCAGTTCACTGTGTTATATCATTTGGTTTCCCTTAGGATCGCTATTAATTAACTTTGCTCACGCTTGTAATAGCTTTTGGTTTTTGCCCCTCCTTTTTATAAATGTTTGCTAGGCATCCTTAACAATCACTTTGATTACTTACACCTAAATATCCATATTATGTTATACTTTTATATTCATATTACACACTATAAGAGAGCATACAAATTTAATCGGAGGTTAAGGTTTTAAATATAGTAATTGACTAATCCAAACTTTAACTGTATATGCTCCACGTTTATTTTTACTAATATATTTTCTATATTCAATAAATGATGTTTTATGGTCTTTATAAAATGTTCCAACTTTTTTTTTTATGATAGTTTTTCGTGGCCGTGCCCGTTGTGAAAGGGGTCGTCCAGATACTTTAAATTTTATACCTTGAATAGCCGGTAGTACTTGAGTTGGATCATGTTCCATTAATCCAAAATCTTTAAATTTAAATACTGGTCTATCTTTTAATAAATTTAAAATCACCCACCGGAATTTTTTTTTATTAATAGTTTTACTAATATATTTTGCAAGAATCATTCTATTTAAATAGGGATAAGGTAATTTAACAAATCGTAATTCTACAGGTCGCTTAAATAATTTTCCAAGAATATCTCCAAGATTATTAATTGTATTATCATTTAATGCTAACTGTTTATCCTCAACATAATAAAATACAGTAATAATAATACTGTCAGTTCTTACTTCGATAACAGGTTTACTTGATAAAGCTTTAATTGGTGTGAAAAAATGACCAATTAATGTAATAGCTCTTCGTTGAGCATTTAACATAGCTGTTGATCCAATTTTAGAACCTTTAGTAAAATTGTAATTAATTAATAAGTTATTAGCTGCTGCTAAATATTGGTTATTTATTTTTGATCTTAATATAATGTTCATTATTATTTTTATCTATTCAAATATGAATTACCATCTTATGATTTTGAAATCATTTTAATGATCTCGTCATTTTAATTTTGTAGATATAACTACACTCAGTCTAAGTATTAACCCTTTTATTGCTACCGAAAACGGGAATCGAACCCATCTTACATCGTTATGAATGACGTGTTTTACCACTAAACTATTTCAGTTCTAAGACACATAATAGGCCAGATTTTGTTTGTGTACTAATTCCTAACTATATATAACTATACATGGGCGTATTGCTCGAATAATCTTTATTATTTATTTATTATAAATTACCACAACTCTCGTCGTTTTAACATGTATTAATTAGTTCCAGACCTTCCGAATTATATTCACTTTGGTAATAAATATAACTTAGTTTTTATAGACTTAGTATTAAACGGGTAAAGTCACAGAATCGAACTGCACTCCCTTCAACCACAATGAAATATTTTACCACTAAACTAACCATACCTTTAATATATTATATACATAAGCCTATATTATTTATTACTTTTAGTTTATTTGCCTCGAATCTTTATTTTTATACTAAGATTTATTCTTTATATTGAACATATATGTATCATTTGAGCAAGGAGAGACTCGAACTCCCAATGTGCAATGCACGACTAAGCTACAATCAGTTGCCTTACCATTAGACTACCTACTCTTTTTATTCATAATAATTTAAGATTTTTAAAATCTTTACCTCAAACGAGATTCGAACTCATTCCCCTGAAACTTCACTTCAGTGCTCTACCAATTGAGCTATCGAGGTTATATATTTTTGATTTTTTAAATTACATAATTAATTAATTCTTGGAGACACAGAGATTCGAACTCTGACAATCATGATGCAAACATGACATACTACCCTTATATTATGTCCCCTTGTATATTGTTAATATTTATTTTATATGTCTCTTATATTATTATTTTCGGGGATTTTTAGTAGTAAATATTACCCTTTTTTTATTTTTATCTAGTAAATCTACCTAAGATTCTTGCTAAATCAAAAGTTAATCCTGTAAATACAGAAGAATCAGAAGAAGGGGAAGAAGTGATAGATCTAGATGATGAAAGGGTAGGGGTACCAGGAGATGATGGAGGGGTAAATCCAGATCCTGATCCTCCTATTACTAAACCACTAGATATTAACGGTACTAGATAATCATTACAAATAAAATCTGAAATAAATAAATTTAGTTTCATCATAATGTAATATCTAATAAGGGTAGCTAAAGCCAGTACTACCTTTATCATTAAAAATTTGTAATTTTTTGTGTGTTAATTTGTGACCGTTGGTCTGTGAAGTATAATACTCCTTTACCTAATTCGTAGACAAATCCTAATGTAAGTACTGAAAAGAATACTACTGCGACCCAGAATCCATATACTGATACATTATATAATGTTACACCAATTGGGTATAGTAATAAAATTTCAAGATCGAATACTAGGAATAAAATCCCTACTAAATAGTATTGAATACTGAAAGGAGTTCGAGTTTGTCCATAAATAGGAGAGAAACCACATTCGTATGGTGTAACTTTTTCTGAATTAGGTCGGTGTGCTGCTAGTAATACATTAAGCATTAGAAGAATAAATACTAGAATCGGCACGAAAATAATTATGATTTTTAGAGCACTCATTAATAAGTGAAAGCAGATAAAGCCAGTAGTGTTGTGCTATTTAATAGAATTGATGGTAAGAACACATATAGTGTAATAACCAGTGTTAATGTTGCAATAGCGAAGCTATGCACATTTGTTAATTTCGGTTCTGTTGATGATGATGATACTACTTCTGTATCTGATGATTCAAAATGAATTACTCGAATAATTTTTAAGTAGTATGATGCACTAATTACTGATACAATAATAGCGACTAATGATAAAAAGTAATATCCTCTGTGTGTAGCTGAATAAAGAATCATTTGTTTTCCAAAGAATCCAATTAGAGGTGGAACCCCTGCCATTGAGAATAGACTTAATGTTAATGCTAACCCTAGTAATGGATTTACTTTAAATTGTCCTTTAAGATCTGAAATAAATTGGATATCTGATGATTTTTTAGATAGGTTAATCATATATCCAAATGCTAGAATTACTAAGAATGCATTTAAGTTAGTAATTGTGTATTGAACTAAATAAAATAAAAATGATTCAATTGATTCTTCACTATTGATACCTAGTGCAAGTAAAAGGAATCCTACGTGTGAAATAGTACTATATGCAAATAGTCGTTTAATTCGATATTGCGCTAATCCTACTACTGTTCCAATAATTAAAGATAATAATGATGAAATTAATAATAAATTTTTCCATACATCAAATGAAATACCATCATATAGTAGTGTTAATGATGCACCATTGAAACCTAGTCCACTTTGTAGTTCTAGTAAGAATACGAAAATTGAAATTTTTGGCATAATTGTTAGCCATGTTGTTACAATTGTTGGTGTACCATCATATACATCTGGTGCCCAATTATGGAATGGTGCTGCTGCAACCTTGAATAAAAATCCGATTGTTGTAATCACAATTCCAATAATAACTGGTCCAAGTCCTTGACTTAAATTATTTACATTATCTACTGAAAGTAATGAGAAAATACTTTCTAGATCTGTTAATCCAGTATAAGCATATACTAAAGCTGATCCTAATAAAATAAGTCCAGATGATAGACCACCTAATAAGAAGTATTTAAGTCCAGCTGAAGTTGCTGATTCTGATTCTCGATATAAAGATGCTAGAATATATACAGCGAATGATTGTAGTTCAATACTTAAGTACATTGAAACTAAATCTGCACTTGAAATTAAGAATGAAGCTCCACATACAGTAAATAGAATCAGAAGTGAATATTCTGGAATTGTTGGTAATGCCGTAAATACTGATTCTACTTTAGCCACAACATTAGATGTAACTGGAGCCCAACCAATTAGAATAATTGCCCCAACAACAAAAATTAATCTATCAATAAATTGTGATACTGGTGTTACTTGAAATAACCCACTGTAAATTCCAATACCTGATCCAATAGCTTGAGTGTATCTACCATTAAATGATAAAGCACCTGCATAAAGGAGAACAATTGAAGTTACTCGAGTTAATAGAAGAGGCGAAATCTTCACGGAGGGAAGCGCTACGGCCGTCATGAGAGAAAAAATAGCTAAAATTAGCATTACTATTTTAATTAAATAAAGATTCTATTTCTATTCTATATCTTTATAACTATATATAGATAACCGGATTCGAACCGGTGTAATCCGATTGGAAGTCGGAAGTAATAACCACTATACGATATCTATTTTAATCCTTTTTATATTAATACGTAACATAATCTGTTCATATTTCTTTTTCTTTTTATATACCGCCTTATTGGAATCGAACCAATATTCACCGTTCCGAAGACGGGCACACTACCATTGTGCTAAAGGCGAAGTAAAATATATATACGTTATATATTTATATTCTACAAATAGAGAGACTTGAACTCTCATGCCGTGAAGCACGTTATCCTAAGTAACGCTTGTCTACCATTCCAACATATTTGCTTTGATAATAACACCTTCCTTATATAATAATTAATTATTATATAACGGGGATTATTTTACCCCTAATAATTAAATAATAATTATGAGTATAGAACTAGGAATGAAACCATAAGAGCGAATAGCCCTGTTGCTTCAGCTAGAGCGAATCCAAGAATAGCATATGTGAATAATTGTCCTCGAACACCTGGGTTTCGAGCTGTTGATGAAATTAATGATGAGAATACTGAACCAATTCCAATTCCAGCACCTGTTAGACCAATTGCAGCTAGACCTGCTCCGATGTATTTTGCAGCTTGTAACATATTAAGTTAGTAATATTGATGTCTAAACTATTAATTACGTTATGACTTTGACATTAGATAAATTTCTAATTTATCTCCTCTTTTACATTATATTATTAAGATAATAATTATCTTATCGGATAGAATGGGAATTGAACCCATAAGAACATAATTCATTCAGATAGCAACTGAAGTACCTCACCAATAGAATGTCTATCCATTCACATAATCTATGTTGATTATGAGAACAGTTGGGCTCGAACCAACGACTAACCGATTAAAAGTCGGCTACTCTACCAACTGAGTTATGTTCCCTTAAATTTAAATGAATTTTTACTGACTCCCCACGACTCGAACGTGGAACAAATCCACCAAAAAGATCTGAGTTGCCTATTACTCCAGGAGTCACTTATATTTATGAAGTAATATATTTACCGATAACTGGAATCGAACCAATCACTTAAATTTACAAGATTTATGTTATACCACTTAACTATATCGGCTGTAGAATATGATATTTTTATATCAATTGACTCTAGCTGGAATCGAACCAGCCTTCCCTGGTTGAAGGTCAGGTGTATTAACCACTATACGATAGTGCCTTAAGCGATACTAGGAGTCGAACCTAGAACTTCGGGTCATGAGGCCAATATGTAACCGTTACACTATATCGCGTTTATAATATGATCATGTATCTGATCTTTACAAGCAGAGAGACTTGAACTCTCACGCCACTAGGGCAACCCATCTTAAGCGGGCACTGTCTACCATTCCAGCATGCTTGCATAATAACAATTATTATTTCTTTTAAGGGGATTTTTATTTTTCTGCTACTGATCGTAGACATAGTACAATTGGTCCTAGCATAGCAAGTAATAAAATAATACTTGTTAGTAGAAGCCATAATGAACCATATGTATATAATCCTTGACCAATTGATTCAATTTGTAGGAAATTTGTGAATAATTGATCCGCACCTGCTTCTGTAAATGTCATGTGTACACCTCTACCAATTGAACTACTGTCAATTCCTAAAAATAATCCATTTAGATAATTAAATAATCCTAAAGGTAGCCCTCCTGCTTCTTTATATGCTGTTGGTACTAATCTTAAAATTTCAAAGACAAATAATGATCCAACAATTAAACCTAATGGAAGATTTTTAGTATATTCTCGTCCTACTGAAACAATATCAGACAGAGTAATATTTAACATCATTACTACGAATAGGAATAAAATAGCAATAGCACCTACATATACAATTAAATATGAAATACCAACGAATCCTACACCTAATAATAATAAGTATCCAGCTGCATTAACAAACACAGAAATTAGGAAAAGAATAGAAATAACAGGATTTTTAGATGTAATAACTAATACACCTGACAGAACAGCTCCAAAAGCTAATAAATCTAATAGAAATGTGTTCATATTAAGCTTGAATTAATAATGATTACGTGATTTCACGTATTACCTAAAAAGATAATATAAACCTATATACAAGAGGTCGAGTGAATACTGCCTCGAGTAAGATTATACCTTAAAAGTCGTCACAGAGAGTCGAACTCTGGTCTTGATATTAACAGTATCCTGCTCTAACCGTTGAGCTATGACAACTTTAACTTAATTTATATTATTTATTATTCAGATGACCAGGGCTCGAACCTGGAAACTCTATTACCCAAAAATAGCGTCCTACCAAATAGACTTCCATCTGTCTATTATCTTTCTTTTATCTTACTTAAAATAATATTCGGGGATTAAATTTATGTTTATTTTGAAGAGGATGACATTACTGTTGGTAGAAGTACAAGAGCACTTAAATATACTAACATTAATCCAATATCTCCACCAAATACTGATTCTAATGAACCTCCTAGAAGAATAGGTGTAAATAATAAGAAAATAAATGAGATTAATCCTAGAATAATATATAATGCATAACTTGTAATAATACCTGTGTCATAACTTGCAATATTTCGTCTTGTATTAGTTAATACGTTACTTAGACCCCATGGTCCTACTAATTCAATAATACCTCGATCAATTACTTTAGAAATTACATGTCCTAATCGTAGACTTCCACTAATGATTAGACCATTGTAAACATTGTCAATTAACCATTTTCCGTTTAAGAATTTATAAATTGATTTACCTAAGTTACTGTCTGTTAATTTAATTGTAAATAGAGGTGTTACATGATATAAATATAAAGCTAATCCAGCTCCTAGAAGACTTCCAATTGCTGGAAGTAATTTTAGGAATAATGGAAGACCAAATTCTGCTTCAATTAATGAAATATGATCTGGATGTTGGAATAGTGATGTTGATAAGAAGTCTGTCCCTACACCTACATATGCATCTTTAGCAATATAACCGAATCCAATTGATAGAATTGATAGAATAACTAATGGAATAACAATAATCATAGGTGCTTCATGAGCATGTAAGTAATCTGTTTTAGGTGCGTTAGGATATGTGAAGAATGTTAGAGAAATTAGTCGGAAACTATAGAATGCTGTGAATACAGCAGAGATAGTTCCTAACCAATATGCTAGATTACCTGATACTTCGTATTGTCCTAATGCTACCTCTAGAATTAAATCTTTAGAGTAGAATCCAGTTAAGAATGGGAATGCCATTAATGATAATGAACCAATTAAAATTGCTGTGTAAGTAAACGGTAAGAAGTTAACAAGACCACCAAGTCGTCGTAAATCTTGTTGGTCTGCCATTCCGTGAATAACAGCACCAGCTGCTAGGAATAGAAGAGCTTTGAAGAAAGCGTGGTTAACTAAATGGAATAGTGCTACGTTGTATTGACTTAACCCTACAGCCATAAATAGATATCCCATTTGTGAACAAGTTGAGTAAGCAATTACTCGTTTTAGATCATTTTGTAATAGTCCTGTTGTAGCAGCGAAGAATGCTGTTAGAGCACCTACCCATGTAATTACAATAAGAACAGTTGGTCCATATTCAATAATTGGTGATGATCGAAGCATTAAGTAAACTCCAGCTGTTACTAGTGTAGCAGCGTGAATTAAAGCTGATACAGGAGTAGGACCTTCCATCGCATCAGGTAGCCAAGTATGTAGACCTAATTGAGCTGATTTAGCCATAGCTCCAATTAAAAGAAGTAAACCAATAATTGTAATTGCTGTTTCATTCATTAATGGTGCAATACTGAATACTGTAGCGTAATCAAGGTTACCGAATACCCATAAAATTGCGAAGAATCCAATAGATAGGAACATATCCCCAACTCGGTTAACAGTTAGAGCTTTAATACCTGATTTGTTTGCTTGAATTCGAGTATACCAGAAATTAATTAATAGGTATGAAGAAATACCAATTCCTTCCCATCCTACGAATAGAATTAGATAGTTATCTCCTGCTACAAGAATTAACATGAAGAAAGTGAACATAGATAAATATGAGAAGAATCGTTGGTTATGAGGATCTTCTGCCATATATGAAATAGAATATAGGTGAACAAGTGATGATACAACAAGTACAGGAATTAACATTGATACTGTTAGACTATCAAATAAGAACCCCCAATTTACTAGAAGGAATTCTGAATCAATCCAACTAAATAGTTCAATTGATACAGGTGATCCACATAGACCAACTTCATAAAATGCTACTAATGATAGTAATGCACTACTCATTAAACATCCTGTAGTAATAATATGTGCTCCTGTAACACCAATTTTTCGTCCAAGTAGACCAGCTACAGCTGATCCAAACATGGGTAAAGCGAGAATAGCTAGATACATTATGTTCGAAGTGAAATGTTTCCTCGTAATCGGTAGTATGCTACCAGAATACCTAGACCAATTGCAGATTCTGCACCTGCAATAGCGATAATGTATACACTATAAGTTTGTCCAATAATATCGTCAAATTGATATGAACTTACCAATACTAAAAGAGTTACAGCTAGTAACATCATTTCAATAGAGATAATCATTAGAATAATGTTTTTTCGGTTTAGAATAAAACCTAGAATTCCAATGAGAAATAATACTAATGATAGTGTCATGATTATAATTACTATAATCCATATGGGACTTGTGTTATTTTATCTGTTACTTTAGTAACAGGGCATATAATAGATAAAAATTCTGAAATAATTAATACTTTGTCTCTGTATAGAAAATGAAAATGAGGTTAATTGTTAAATACTCTTATAAATAAGTGTTTTACCGAGAAAGACCGGATTCGAACCGGCATAGCCCATCATGACAAGATGGTGCATTAACCATTATACTACCTTCCCTTTATCTTTTATATTTCTTATATGGGGATTTTATGAGTTATGATTGTTTTGGTAACATGTCGAATGCATGATA
>JAPKIE010000045.1:7500-11476 GCA_026725045.1 Vanrija sp. TS_01
CCCACCATGGTACTAACTAGGCGGTACTCAGCTTGACTTCCACTTCGATCGCCATCCCGTAGTTTGACCTGTCAGGCCCCGGCGTTTCAGTCCTGAATTCCTGCCATTAACTAACCTCACCACCCGCTGACCCGCGACCATCACCAACCCCGCTTCTTTGATCGGTCAGTCTCCTCACTTCCATTAATCAGTCCTTTTCATCGTTTCATGCTGAGTCTCTCCCGTTTATCGGCGCTCACCACATCGTGTCGGCGGCGCCTTCCCAATCTCACTGCCTAAGCGTCCCCCAGTCCTTCGCTCCCAACATCACTTCCTGACCTGACGGCCACTGGAATCGACATCACTACCACGGAGCACCACTCGTTCTATCAGTTTTCGCAAACGTCTCCCTTGTGTTCTCACCAATCACTCTACCGATAACAGCCCACTCACTCTGTCAATCCCCCGATCTTCATGCCCCGATCTTCTGAAATTGAGTCACACTCCGGGAAGAGGCCGATGACACCCAGCAATAGCATGCCCATAGACCCCCAGCCAAGTGCTCAATGTGGCCATCTCCATCAGTATTCCGACCACCAACCGTGGCCGTACTCCACGCCCCCAGAAAGTAGCACCCCAAAAACAGAACAGCCCGGTGGACTGGGGGATATCCTTTTCTTGTCGCTTCCCCCTTGCCCACAACCCTTCGGCTCTTGTCGCCTTCCGGCCCACGCTCTTTTTCTTGTTTAAAGAGTGCTAACTCCATTCCCCAGTCCTCTTAACTTTCCTCTTCTCTCGTGCGTGGTGAGCCGGTGGGGTTGTTGACGCTCGCCACCATCTCCACGTGATCACCTTTCCAGCTTTTGTCTCCTTCCCTCTACCAACGGTTTAAAGGTTTGTGCTATGATTGGTTATAGTCAGAATCAAATGAGCAGTTTCCTCTCTTGACCGCCTCCCATGCACCATTGCAGTACCATGTGCGCCCAAAAGCAGGGGGAGGGGTCAGGTCATGTAGACGCCGCACGCCCTTGCCGGTTCGGCACCGCTAGACAAGATTTTGGGGGGACAGTCCAAGCACAAGTGTAGACACCATGCACAGTACACAGAGTCTGTCTTGTCTAAGCAAAGCAATCTGGCGGGCTTGCATGCACAACTCATCTGGAAGCACAGTGTGCGAGAGGCTTTCGACTGTGTAACCGGCGGTTAAGGGTTTTGTAGTCCTGCGGAAGGTGCGGGGTATTTCGCCCTTACTCGGGCCCTTTGCGGTTTTTGCGTCCTGAAACCTACCCCAGTTTTGTCAAAAACCCCATTTCTACGGTGAGAATGCCAAAAATGGGGCGCTTTTTTTGTCAAAATATGCCCATGGATCAAACCGGAAACCCATATCAAGATGAAACTGAGGCACTGGTGACTCATCTTGTCTTCTTATGTATAGTGCGTTGGTCCGTTGGCTTCCTCAACAGAAATCGGTGAATTGTGAAATGTAAAATATGCGGTCCCTGTCCCTCTCTGTCCAGCATGGTGATGGTGGCGGGCTCATTCGTAGCATTAGCAGCTGCACGATTCGTCTAGTTTCAGAACCTCGAGTGCCGCATCAAATCGCTGGAACTCTTGTGAGGCTGTCTTCGGCTAGGGGCCCAACGCACCTCTAAGAGATTAGCAACCATCTATTAAACCGAGAGGAGTCGCTCTCACGAAACCAGACCTTGAACTCTCCGCCATGGCAGTGAGCTGTGACGGGGCGAGCGCGGCGTTAGCCCAAGTATGGCGCAACAATCAATCACATCCATGGAACTGAGACTTGTGATGATCGAGACGGACCAGTATCGTCGGTAGCATTGCGGCGCGCCCATGAGCGTCGTTTTCTACGTGACGCCGTCGCTCACTGGCCGCCAGCCCGGATACCGGGCTGGTTTAAGCGCTAACGTCCTGTTGTAGTCCTTGAGCCTTGTTCCTCCATTGCTAACCGTCTTGCGTTCCATACTGGACCACCTGTATGTCATGAGCGTATGGCGGATGACGTCGAGCGGGTCAAATGTTGGGCGTCAGTGAGCGCTGCCAGTGCACCCACTCACGCCCGCTGGTCGTCCTCTTCCGTGTGGCCGCCCTGGTCTTCCACCTCGATTTCCATCTCCTCGAAGCGCTCGTGGTCGCCCACAGGGTCCCACGGGACGTGGGGTTGGCTTCTGCCTCTTCTTCTGTCGCCTTCCTCCCCTCCCCCTCTTACCCCTCTTACCCCTTAACCCTCACAGCCAGCGCCATAGTCGGCTGAGGGTCCCAGGTGCCGCACGCGTCAAGTCCGCCCGCAGCGGGTTCGGCGCCTGGCCGATAGGAACGCCCACGGCGGACACTCACTCCACCCTCAAAGAGGTACACCAGCACGGCGCTGATATGATGCTCCTATAGCAGATCTTGCCCTGTCCATCATCCTAGCTAAAGTGTCCCCAGGATTACCGGTGCTGGAGGTCCCCGACTCGTCATCGCTTCGACCCCTCAGCAACCCAGTCGCCCTTTTGCCCCTGTTGTTCAACCATCCATCAGCACAGCAAGCAGGCGCTGTCACGCTGGTGACAGATGGCCCTTGACGGTATGTACGCATCTGATATGATAGATCGCGGATACGAGGATCTGGTTGGTACCCCTCCTTCCAAGCGGAGATACAGACATGGCAGACGACAAGAGCGGGTTTCAGTAGCGCTCAAGAGCACTCGGCTGATAGATAATGTACTGATCCACGATGTGCTGATGTAGGATGAAGCTGACACTGGTCGTTCTGGAGATAGCCTTTGCAGACCGGCGCCGACATGTCTCGAAAGGTGAGTAACTACCACACTTTGGGACTCTTTTCCAGTCGGAGGAGGCTTTCATTCACTCTGAGGGAGCACCACTTGTGCAAAAATGATTGCTCCTCACTGGACCAATTCATCTCGTACCGCAAAGCTCAATCGAACAACTCTCGAGAATATGTGATGAGAAACTCGATGAGCTGAACCAGGCTGTTGATGGCAGCCAGTTTCTGGGCATTCTATGTAAAGTGGGGCTTTGGCGACCCAACGTCTTGAGCTCCGTGCTCACAACTACCTTCAACGCTTCTGTCACAACTTCTACTGCGGGTGGGCCTAACGACTCATTGGCGAGCATACTATAGTCTGGCGGTTCACATTAGTGTTACCACACGTCTGTTCAATCATAACGCATGAAGAATGTTCTTTTTGGTCTTGACCAGCCATGATCGCTACTGATCGGCCAAGCTCATTACCGTCACCAGCTACTCTCTTTCCAATCTTCCATCTCTACATACCCCCCCGATTGTTGGTGCAGCTCGACAGCAACCCTCGCCTATCGTCTCTTTGTCGGACGTCAGTAGGACCCACGTGGACTATGTAAGTACAATGCCTCTGCAATCTCATTCTTTTACTTTTCTCCAGCAGAATTTATTCGAAGGTAAAGTCTGAGAACCTCAACACACTCAATTTGTCCATGGCCTGCTCTGTCATGGGGCATGACCCAGGTCAGGTGGAGTTTGCCACTCTTCCGCGTGAGACAACTGAACCATATAGTGCCGGAGACCATCCATAGGTCACCTATCATACATATAGCTAATAGACGCTGAAGGATTGGGCGATTTACCAACACCGGCCAGGAACCATCCTAAACTCAGTGACAGGGTCGCTGCACCAGTGCATGCTCGTTATGCAAAGAGTGTTCGCCGCCAAATGCCAATGAACCTGCAAAAGCATCATTGGGACACCAACCTGGTGAGGTCGCTGTCCAGATTATCCGTTGAATTCAGCCTGAGAACATATGTATATGTGCACGCCACAGGATAAAGACACCTATGTCTCATGCCCCTCGACCTGTAGCTCAAACTGTAACGCAACGTGTAGCCCGCGGGGGGGGGGGGGGGGGGGGCCGCCCGCGAGGTCGAGCTGCGTGAAGGGACGGGCCGATTTCTAGTCGTTGAAGGGGTGCGATACTCTGTGCAGCTCGGTGTGCA